>OX439135.1:4318772-4473772 GCA_949318235.1 Ecdyonurus torrentis
TGGGTAGAATTAGGCCTGGATCCAACTGTATTTATTTTTTTAGCTTTCCCCCAGGAAAAGAACTTTTTTTTTTTTTTTTGCTGTTTTATCCGGACTTTTATCATTTAGATTAAATTATCCTTTTGCAGTCCGGAAAATGCACATCTGTATTAAAATGTGTACGAGAAATCCATAGATAGCTGAATCCGAATATACATATATCCGTAATCCATATTGAAATATTATCCGATAAATATCCGAGTCATTTGTCATTTATTTAAACATATATAATAAATTACCATAAGAGATAAGACTGATGAGTGATTTCAATGTTTTTAAAAATAAATTAAAATTGTGGTTATTAAATAATTCATTTTACTGCTTACAAGAATTTTATGATTTTTAAATGATATAGTGTATATATAATAAATAATTTTTGACAAATTAAGTCAGAACCCTAGAGCTATTTTTTTTATTGTTTTTAATGAGTAATATAAATATAAATTTTAATAGTAATATAAATATGAATGTAAAAGTACTAAAAGTAGCACCAAGTTTGTGCATATAGTATATGAAAGTGTTTTAACTTTTTCTGTCTGTTAATTAATCTTGACGAATACGATGTATATTGTATACGATTGAAGAAAAGAGAAAAATAAAAATATTTTGGAAATTTGATTTTTTTTTTTTTTTTTTTTTTTTTTTTTTTTGAAAAGGACTAGATGCTGCAAAAATGGGGTTCAGAAGCGTAATAGCAGAAGAACGCTGCTACGTATCATGTTATCAGCTCTATTGTGTTCCGAAAACACGAAGAACATATCATTGATCCACCGTCACTGATAATAATGCTTTAAGTATATTATATTAAAAATATGATAGAAACGAAAAAAAATTTTTTTTTCATTAGTTTAAAAAAGTCAATGAAAAAAAAGGTCTGTATGTGATTCGAGCCAAAAAAACAAGCAATGTAACACTTTACCCTTGTACTTTAGTTTTTAGCCCCTTTCTCGTGAAAGCTGCATTTCCATTAAAGTAACATTTATGCCACGGATAAGTACCAAGACCAAGTACCATATATACCAAGGACTCTGGATAAAAAAAAGTACATTTATCATAAAAAAAGGTACGTAAGCAAACTTGTACCGTCTATCTTCTCACTAATTAAACCAGTATTATGCATATACCACTGAACCAAAGTTTTTCAACGTAGTAATATAGTATTATTTCAGTATAGTGTATAGTAATATAATTATTTTTTATCCATATGCTGTTCATAGTAACATTAAGTTTTTATTACAACAAGCGTTGGTCTAGCTTTGGTATAAGATCAAATTCCTATATTATGTAAATACAAAAGCACAATTTTTTTTTACTGCAAAAATACATCACTATTTACAACACATATTATAAGGTAAGTGAATTAAAAATTAGTAAATTTTTTCGTTTTTTTCAAAAATATTCTATAATGTAAAGCCAAACCCTTTCATTAAAACTGTCTGTGTAAAATAGGCGTTAAATTACAAAACCCCCAATATTTTACAATTCTATAATATTTAGGAAATTGTAATGATGTGTCCATATAGTACATTCATTTAATTTGTCGTATAACTTTTGCATATAGAAAAATCATTATTCCCATTTAAAACTATGGTATTTACAAATTTGCTGCATAGTATTATTTTTAATGCAATGTATTTCAATAGTTACAAAATTCAAAATACATTAATTTACGTGGAACTTTGCGTTATAAATTACGTGAAATAAAGTCTCATAATCTTGTGATAATTATTTAGAGAAATAATACATTTTATAAAAATTTAACAAATCTTTTTAGTTATCTGTATGCGGAAAATTAGCCTAAAACAGTTTGCACTATTTAATCTTTATGCAACTTTATCTCAAAAAAAAAAAAAAAAAAAAAAAAAAAATGCAGATAAGTGTCAGATAATGAGATGTTAATCAACATTAATAATTACGCACTTGCACTCAATTTTTTTTCCTTGTTAGATATTGCTATGAATTTTTTATTTGCGATAATGTTCATTTTTATAGAATGACGTATATGTTTGTACACCAAAGTGTATTTATTGAAGGAATAAATAAATGTAGCATGAAAATAGTAACATAATTAAGCTAACTAAAATAATGTAATCTTAAACTATAATTTTTTAATTCATTTGGATTAACCAAAAGTTGAATCTTATATAGTAAGTACACGTATAAAGTCATCACACGTATCACTTGTCAGAGTGTTTCATAACTTCAGTTTTATACAATAATAAGTTTTCAATAGCATATAATAATTAAAATATTAATTAAATTTACAAATTTTTACTGAATAGAAGAGAAACATTTTATCTTTATCCTATTAAGATTAAGAGATTAATGAAACACTATACCCAACTGAATAAAGTAGAAATATTATTTATTTTCTTTTGATAAAAATGTAATCTTTCAATCCTTTCTTTTCTTAACAATTTTTTTTATTATATCAGCCTAATTAGGCAAGTTCTTTGTTAACAAATTTTTATTTATTTATTTATTTATTGTCAACCCAAAATAGCATTACGCCCGATGCATTGTAATATCCTTTTTCTTCTTCTTTTTCTTCTTCTTCTTGTGTTTTCAAAATAATAATAATAATAGTAATGGAATACAAATAAAGCACATTTATATTTTACATTTTTATTTATTAATTTGCTTTTCAATTCATTATTTATCAACTTATACTATACACAGAAAAAATTTGAGATCGTATTATTTTATTTTTATTATTATAATTTTTTAATTTATGATTTTTTTCCCTATATCACCAAAATTTCTAAATAACTATGCGGTAATATTGTCAAACAAAAAATAGATGCTTTTAACAAGTTAAGTTAGGTTTTTAAATATGCAAGAAAAATAACAGTAGAAAAAAAAAAAAAAAAAATCCAAAGAAAATAGCCAAAAAAGACGTTTAGCAATATGCTATTCAGTGCTACAGAATGGCGTCAAAGCGCATTCAGTATGACGTCAAGCGCATACACCCAATAACCTAATTAATATTTACATGATTTATGTGTATCTGTTTGAATATTAGTATTTTTAATTATTAATATTTTTTTTTAGTGTATAAACTCAAATTTTAGTTTAGAACTCACAAATGAAAAGTCGGTTTATGTTACATTCATATTCATCCATGGCATATGTTCCTGAAGTTCTATCACCCATCAAATATACACAAGTATCTGTAACTTCAAAGCTAGGCTCTTCTAGCCACTTGAAGTAAGTAAATTCCTTACCAACTGCAGCCCATATCCAAGAATAATTTAGATCTCTTCCAGATGTACAGTACTGATCATATAAATCTGAAATTATAATTAAAACATTTTTACTAATACGTTTTTGTTTCAGACGCAAGTATGGCGAATGATCTATCATTTTAAAATGAAAATCATAAAATTCATTTTCTACAATTTTTTTTGTCATAATAGTAATGAATGAGGGAGGGAGGGAGGGAGGGAGGGAGGGAGGGAGGGAGGGAGGGAGGGAGGGAGGGAGGGAGGGAGGGAGGGAGGGAGGGAGGGAGGGAGGGAGGGAGGGAGGGAGGGAGGGAGGGAGGGAGGGAGGGAGGGAGGGAGGGAGGGAGGGAGGGAGGGAGGGAGGGAGGGAGGGAGGGAGGGAGGGAGGGAGGGAGGGAGGGAGGGAGGGAGGGAGGGAGGGAGGGAGGGAGGGAGGGAGGGAGGGAGGGAGGGAGGGAGGGAGGGAGGGAGGGAGGGAGGGAGGGAGGGAGGGAGGGAGGGAGGGAGGGAGGGAGGGAGGGAGGGAGGGAGGGAGGGAGGGAGGGAGGGAGGGAGGGAGGGAGGGAGGGAGGGAGGGAGGGAGGGAGGGAGGGAGGGAGGGAGGGAGGGAGGGAGGGAGGGAGGGAGGGAGGGAGGGAGGGACTGCACCTTTTGCCTATCTTATTTTGGAATAAAGATATTCACTGTATTTATTTGTTATTTATTTTATTTATATATTTATAGAGACACTCTGAACTGCATACTGAGCATGAATCAATTAATCAATCAATCAATCATAGTTGTATTTACTCAATTTTACTTAATTAACCATTACTGCACAGTGTAATATATACTTACTATTGGTAATAAGATATTGTGTCACAAGGTTATATTCCTCCTCAGTTTCCAAGCTGGCTAATGTCATGTTAATACTGTGACATGACCGAGTTGCTTCTATTGGTAACCGCTGCAAGGAATATGACAAAAGAAATATATAATATAATAAATTTTATTGCATTGAGAGTTTGGAGGAATTTTACTATACATAATTAATATTAAATAGGCAGAGTTATAAAGGGTGCATATATCCCAAATTTTAATTTTTCCATCCTATTGTTATGTATAGGATTGGGTTGGTTTCATATAAAAGTCGACACCATTTGTGAGTACTAAATATGAGCTAGTGTTAGAAAAATCATTCATTTTGCAAGTTTAAAAATATTTATCATGATATTTTTGAGAGTATTATTATATTATGATATTAATGAGGATGATTAAAGTTTTCAAGTATGCAAGAAAAATAATAACAATTATTAACTACCCCGACGAAAAAAGAAAACAAAACTATGCTATGAGCAATGTTATTTACTGCTCCAGTATATAGCGTCAAAGCGCATTACCACTCTTTGTCATTACACACACATGCTGTTCGTAAACCCTGTTCTCTGCTCCTACAATGACGATCAACTTTGGTTATTCAATTGGAATGCGCATTTTTGTGTGCAAGAGAACAGGGTTTATACGAACAGCATTACTGTAAATTTGTAAGAGTATATATGTATAATGGAGTAACACTTCCAAACTCCAAATTTAAAATTGTTAATTTATAATATTGCAAATTTTTTCTCCAACTATCAGTTTATACAAGAAACTTACATAGGAATTTGGTGCTGGACTGATATAATAACTCTTGCCTCCAATGATGGCAAAATCTTTGGCTTCGGCTAAACAAAAGAAATAACAAACTTAATATAGGTATTAAAAAGATTAAAACTTTGATGACAGGCGAGGAGTTGCATCATACTGTATATAGCTATATAAATGGACAAAATAGTCACAAAATATTTATGCTGGCTCAATCAGCAACATTCGTGGAGAAAAACATAATTTATATACTACGTTGTGATATATTGTATAATAGCGATTATATAAACTAAATAACATAAGATGTTTGACAAAATTTATTATTATTATTATTTTATTCAAAATAGCAGCATAAATAGCATAATATACAATTATGTGCACTAATATAGTAATTAATCATATATTTCCATGTAGGTGACATTATAACTTATAATTTTTAGGACGATAGGGCTATATGACATGCATGTTTTACGATTTTAAAATTATTTTCTTTCATTATTATATAAAAATTAATATAAAAGACAATGCCATGTGTCAGTATAATAAAAATATGCAAATCAACATGCATAAAAGATATATAGAATGTAAAATGGGATATAGGAGAACATGTCAAGATTTAAATACCCCAAAAAGAGAATGTCAATATAAGCTTAAGGGAGTAGGGTACCGACGTCAGCCATTAGACTCAAAATTTTCTCTTCCAAAAAATCTGTTATTTAGCACAATGATATTTCAGCTTGAGACAATTTCAAATATATAAAAATTTTGAGAGGTCACCGTCCAAATTAATTGTAGATATGATTTTTTAAAATTTTTAAGGCCATAAGACCCAATGTTAATTTCAATAATTTTTTTCTTTTTTTCGGGATGGTCAAACATTTTGAAATTTTTATCACGGCTAGATGTAACTCTTAGCTACACAATGACACCAAATTTAGACCCAAAACACAACTAGCTTTTAAGATATAAGGTCGGTAACCTACTCCCTTAATGCGTTTATTGAATGGAAATATAATATAATAACCCAATGCCCCCCTCCCTGTTATAATTTTCATCCTAATATTTAAAAAATTACACTTACGATTTATTATAACATTCAAATTACTTGTAGACTCTCCAAAATTTAACTGAAAAGAAAACAAATTCAGAAGATGCAACTTTTTTCAGTTTCTAACAAGGTCGTAGTAAAATAATAGATGACTTAGGTATAAACCAAAGAGAAAATCGTTATTCAATTATTGGTTGCTTTTTTTTTTTTTTAGTTATTTATGCTGGAATTATATTTTGTTGCCCATTTAATCTGTGAATCCAACCCTGACTTTCGCTATTGCATAATTTTATAAAATTAAGTTTACCTGAAAACAGCATCCAATCAGGACAAAACCAAATAAAAATACGTTCTTCATGTTTGTCGATTGAAAGTAATTCTGAAGTAAACGTTCTGTTTATGTGCACACTTTTTATACCTATACAAAGTGCATCTGCACCATAAAGTGCTGATAAGATACGATATTTGATGTTTTTCTGTTAATTTTGTTAATATTAAAAAAAAAAAAAAAAAAAAAAGTAATCTCTTATCACTAGAAGTCATTGAGCAAAGAAATAAACATAATCTTTAAAAAAAAGTTTAATAAAAGTTTAACCATGGTTTAACTAAAACTCCAACCGCATGTATATATTTCTATAACAATTTACTGAAAAGAAAAAAAAAGGGGGGGGGGGTAAAATTTTACGATATTTTTACTGAATAAATAAATGAATAAATAAATAAATAAATAAATAAATAAATAAATAAATAAATAAATAAATAAATAAATAAATAACTAAATAAACAAATAAATAAATAAATAAATAAATAAATAAATAAATAAATAAATAAATAAATAAATAAATAAATAAATAAATAAATAAATAAATAAATAAATAAATAAATAAATAAATAAATAAATAAATAAATAAATAAATAAATAAATAAATAAATAAATAATCTTTATTCAAAAAAATGCATAGATAGAAAAAAAAAATTCAAATTTTTGAAAGGGCGAGGTTTAAGCCTAACAATATGTCTGGCCCACTCTTACACATAAGAAAACATTCATGAAAATTTTTGATTGCATACAAAATTATAATAAGAGGGAAGTAGTAATAATACTAATAGCAAGAGAAAAAAATAAATAAAAACAGTTACAAATATTTAAAATAATAATAATAATAATTGTATATCACAAGTGTGAATAAAAAAGTAAAAAAATGATAAAAAAAAAAAAATTAAAAAAAAAAATAATAAAACAGTAAAGATGAAGAAAAAAGTGGGCTTGGGTAACATGTAAAATACAAAAATGTTTATAATAATATTTTAGAGAGGCGTTTTTTTTATTATTTTTTTTTTTTTAATTTTTTTTTTTTAATTAAATGTATAATTATATAGGATTCAGTCAATGTTAAATTCTTGTTTACATGTAAATGAAAAGAAACCACAAATATTCAAATAATAAAATGAAGAAAATTGTTTCCCGTTGTTAGCCATGGCCTAAATTAAATCATACATATATAATAAATAGCCCAATATTTTTTTTTACTCTTAAATTCAATTTTTATTTAACATTTAGAGTTAATTACAATAATTCTTATTTATTAAGGAACAATTTGTTTTATAATACCTATAATATTAAATATCCTACGTTTCTCTCTCTCTCTCTCTCTCTCTCTCTCAGCAGTCTGTATAAATATTTTCATAGGAAATTTGCGATCATTATAATTTTTCTTTGAAACAATATAAATAATTTTAAATATAATTGAGGAAAATATTTAATTAAAAAAAAAGTGAAATTAAAATAAATATTAATATAAAAGCTAAATAATAATAAATATAAAGTCATCCTTTCTGATATGAAAGTGTACCACGTGGGAAATTATTATTATTTACTGCATTAGGAAACAAAATTTAATATAACTTTTGTACATCATGTTATAATGTAATTAGCTTAATTGCTTTTTTTTCTATTGGTAAACAAATTCTGGTCAATTTTTTTGTTTATTAGCTTAGGATGGTCTTTTAATGTTTAAAAAATGAAAGGAAATTAAATTAAAAAAATCAAATGCTGTTTTTTCCTATATGCGTACATCTATATAGAATATTTAACTAACAACTAGTTAAATATAGGGTTGTCATACTGAATGCTTTTGACGCCATACTGGAGCAATGAATAACATTGCTCAGCATAGGACAAAAGTAGCTTTTGACTATTTTCTGTTAAAAAAAATAAGTTAATTTATTATTATTTTTTTCTTGCATATAATTGAAAACCTTATTTAATCTGTTAAAAGCATGAATGCTGTAAAAAAATATTGTTATACGTATACAAAAAACTGCCATTTTCCCAGGCATATACCCATGCTACTTAGGGCTCACTTATGGCGTTGACTTACATTTGAATGCAACCACCCTGCTGTAGCATTACTTTGTGTCTGTATGATATGTTGAATTTTGTTCGCAAAAAAAAAAAAAAAAAAAAAAAAAAAAATCAAAGCTCTTACTTTTTAAAGCATTCCATAGAACAATTATTTTTAATTATACCGTATAGCTTATTAAGCAGATAGTTTGTAATTATAACATATAAATAGTTAAAAGCATTTGGCAATATATTACGTAATTAGGGTTTAAGATAAAAAAATATGAACATAAAATTTTTTATAATTACAGTTTTATATTTATTCAAATTACTTTGTCAGATTTTTGTGAAACTATTTTATAATTTTTCATGTAATTTTGTAAATTGATATTTTCTACCTACGTCCTATCGATTTATAATTGAAGTACTACATATATACATTTAAGTATTTGCAGACAATCAAGTACACAAGATACACACTGTACACACAAGTATTTGTGATTTTTAGACACATATCGTGTATAAAAAAAAAAAAAAAAAAAAAAAAAAAAAAAAAAAAAAACTAAAACTAAAAAATTGCATGCACTGATAAACTTTATAATATAACAATAATTACAGTAAGTATATATATAATTTTCAAATCCCTAAAAATAATAATGGGACAACCTTTGAATTTCAGTTGGATTCAAGCCTTCTAATTATAGTCAGCACCAATGGTTGAAATATTTGATTGATTTATTTTAGTTTTAGATAAACAATTTTTGTTTAATTAAAACTATGCAAATACTCGAAAGATGAAACAAAGATAAGAACACTTAATTTTGTTATCAAATAAATATTAATAGATTGAAGTAACCACATTATAATTAAAGAAAAAAAATTTCGGGGTTAATTGTAAATAATAATAATAATAATCTAGTATAGGGTGTACGCAGATGACGTCATTTTAATGCGCTTGGAGGCCATACTGGAGTATTGAATAACATTGCTCAGCATAGGACAAACTTCAAATTTCTTTGGGAAATCGGTTAATTTTTTGTTATTGCCATTTTTCTCACACACTTGAGATACTAATTCAACATATTTACAGCATCAATGCACTCAAAAATATTTTATTTTTTAAACTGGCAAAATGAGTTATTTTCCTATGCCACCCATGTTATTGAGTTATCCAACATGGCGTTGCCTTTAACATGAATACATACACCCTATAGGAGTATGTTTTTTACTCTCTTTTTTTTCTGCGTATTTTGTTATATTTTAAAGTATTACTGTGCAACAAACTAAAAAAAATTGCCATTACAACTCAAATCTCCGCATATCAGTGGTGTAAAATGTTATCCTATAAATCCTATTATACCTGATTTACCATGATAATAATAATAAACTATATATATAATACGTTCAGTCAAACCTTCGTACAGAATAAATGAAAGTATTGTATATAAGCCAATAATGCAATAAAGGCAATCTTGGGTTCGATTATCATATTTACGATAACGATATACATATACTATAACGATATTTGGTTATCGATGTGTTATAGATTAACACCAGTGTTATAAAGATTATCGTTATATTATCGTTAGATTAAAAATTGATAATATTATTGTCGCATCGATAACGATAGTTTTTGCTCAAAAACTAAGAAAATATACACAAAAGTAAGTAAAATGCATAAAAAATACTAAATAAATAAATAAATAAAATAAAAATTCAAATAAAAAAGTATCTAAATGAGTTGGGTAATCAGTCATGGAACAAGATTTGCATTATTTCATTTCAATGAAAAAAAAATTGCCCTATGATTTAACGTTATCGTTATTTATTTAGTATCGTTATCGCGGGCAATATTTTAAATATATCGTAATCGTTATTGTGTGAGGCTAAAATTATTATATACCCTGCCGGAAATTTCCTTAAAAATTTTCCATAAAAAAAAATCCGGGGAAATTTGGCATATGGAACTTTTGAGATTTCTAGGGAAAAATAATTCTCTATGGAAAAAATAAATGAGCTTGTTGGCGTCCTACAGAAAATTCTCCATACATGGCAAAGCAAAGTTCCTTAGAGATACAAATCTAGAAGCTTCTTTCCTTAGAGACTGAACGGACTAATTAATTATTATATAACACAATACAATAATATAATATACAATATATATTATTTCAAATATTTTTAAACCATGCATGCATATATATATATACCGCACACAATGTTTACGTTACCAAAATCTCACTGCGGGCACCTTACCCTGGCTTTGCTGGGAAATTTGAACGGCATGGCAAGCAAAATGTCGGATGCGGCAAGCTGCAAGGGAGATGTAAACATCTCCCATCGTTATATGGAACAAATAATGCTCTTCGTTAACAACTTAATATCAAATAATATTGTGGAATATATACAGAATGTATTTACCTATAATAATCTTGAAGATCGCTTGTTTTTAAGTCACAATTTCAAAGAAATAGGGAGCACTCACGGAGCACACAACACACATGGCGAGCCGGAAACGGAAACTACGTGCGCCATGTTGGCCCCATAATGCAACGCACGCTCTAGGGATTTTTTTCCTATGGACATTTTTCCTAAGGAACTATTTTTCTTCTAGGGAATCAAAGAATTTGTACAGAGCATGCTCTATAGAAGTGGCCGCAGTCACTTAGATCTCTAAAGAATTTTTTTACTCTATGGAAAATATTTGTTACAAAAGTATCTTCTAGGGAGAAAATATAAATTTTCCTTACAAAAACACTATTTTCTAGGGATTTTGAATAAAATTCTAAAGAAATTCACTAGTTCCATACAAAATTTCTTAGGACATTTCCGGCAGGGTAGATATTTTTGGTATTGAACCCAAGACTAAATGGAGTAAAATTTAAAACCTGTGTTCATTCATTTATATTCTGTCGTTCTTGAAAGTGAAAGAAGCAAAAAATTAAATCAACTTAGATAAAAATGTAAATATGTTGTTTAAAAAAAAAAAAGAAAAAAAACTTGTATGTATCATAATAAAATTCAAATCAAGTATATTTAAAACAACAACTTACATTTAAAATATTCCTATATACCTATGTACAATATGTAATAAGGTCAGCACACATAATTTGTTTATATTAGTTAAAAAAAAATTGACTTAGTTATATATAAATTGTACTTTATGTTATATAAAAAAAAACGTGATTTAAATATTTTGAAATTATCCTAATTACCTATATACTGTGTATATTATCCATGACTCCATTTAGGTATCGGTAAATATTAAATTATATGTTTATCTCAATTAAGCTAAGTACTTATACATTTGTGTATATCATTTATATATTTTTATTATGATTTTGTATTTCTGTAGACAAAAATTACGTTTTATTATATTTGAAGTTTAATGCTTGTCTCGATAAATTACAAATTTATTTTAAATGTATATTTTTTGATTTATATTATTTTGATTGTAATGATATTATATAATATTATTTGTGTTAAAATTCTACTCATTGGTAATGGATCTCTATAATATAGAGTGTTTGCATTCATATAAAAGTAGTCGCCATATGTGAGTACTAAATAACTAAAAGCACTAAATAATATATTTTTTAAGAGCATTGATGCTGTTGACAGGTTGAATTATGTTTTTAAGTATGTGAGAAAAATTATAATAAAAGAAAGGTAATTTTCAGCAGACAATATCCAACATTGTCCTATGCTGAGCAATGTTATTCAATGCTCCAACATGGCGTCGAAGTGCATTCAGTATGACGTTATGCGTATACACACTCTATAATGCTCCTTAGATTTTTTTTTTTTCCAGAGCTTAAAACATGTAAAAATGTCATTTAAATTTCTCAACCCTTCATTATTTTTTTTCCGCCAAGAAATGCTTGAATAATGTTCTTTTGCGCAATGTTACTAAAGGACAGGAAATTAAGGGTCTCTGATGTTTTTCAGTGTGGTTATAGTTGTTTATACTTTACCACCGATACCGAGTATTCCCGTTACTCTTTATAGCAAATTGGACATATCAATGTACAAGACCCTGAATTGATGGGTTTTTCCTTTCTCTCTCTCTCTCTCTCTCTCTCTCTCTCTCTCTCTCTCTCTCTCTCTCTCTCTCTCTCTCTCTCTCTCTCTCTCTCTCTCTCTTCTCTAATATATTATTGAATATGCCTTTTATTAAAAATATTGATTTCTATTGGCATATGGAAATAACATAATATAATTTTAAATTGAGTTTTGCGTCAATTGAAATCTCCATTTGATAACATTGTATGGCCATAAGTCAATAGATTTTTTTTTAATAAAAAGACTGTTTCAGAACAAAATAGAAAATTGTATGTGATTTGAAAGTGACAGAGATAGAGACAGATACAGAAGGAGAAAGACAGAGATATAGACACAGATAGTGACAGTAACAGAGAGAGACAGACAGACAGACACAGAAGCAAAATTTGGTACAATCGATGAAATGAAATTTTGAAATTAAATTTGAATAATGCTATCCAGTATAAACTTACACCGAGATTTATTGTCTATTTAATCAATATTATATTCATTATTGGATCATTGATCCATTCAGATATATACCAATACTTATTTCCGGTAAACGTTGACTGAAATACTTGAAAAAACTTCTTCACCTTTAGTTTCTATTTCTATAAGATTCAACAAGATTATAGAGATTTCTTAAATTGTATATTATTTAACTTTTAAAGATTATACATTGATATTTTGTACTATTACCAACAGAAAAGGTAATCATCATAAAACAACAAACATAAGAGAATGTATTATTATAATAAATATCTGGGTTACAAAATACAAATAAAATTGGATACACTGGAGTGTTTACTGAGCAAAATGTCTACAAAATAAATTATTTTTTATTATATTATAATGTTTTTCTCAACGTAATATAATGTTATTTTTTTATTTTTTTTTATTTACTTTTTTTACACTGTGAGAAGAAATTGATAATGAAAATCTTTAGGTTAAATAATGTCCATAAAGCAGTGATTACTGAAGTGATTACATTGTGTTGCAGTATAAATATAAAGTTAAATTTTATAATAATAAAAATAATAATAAAAAGTAACTTTATTAAGGGAGTACGGTACCGACCTTATATCTCAAAAACTAGAAAGTGTTTTAGGTCTAAATTGGGTGTCATTTTGTAGCTAAGGGTTACACCTAGACGTAATAAAAATTTCATGATGTTTGACCAACCCGAAAAAAAGAAAAAAAATATTGAAATTAATATTGGGCCTTACGAGCTTAAAATTTCAAACAATCATATAACATTTATTTGCATTGCAACCCCCTCAAAATTTTATATATTTAAAAATATCTCAAGCTGAAGTATCAATGTGCAAAATTTCAGATTTTTTTGACGAGAAAAGTTTGAGTCTAATGGTAATGGCCGACGTCGGTTCCCTGCTCCCCTAAGGCGTTGTGAGGGCTTGACAGCCCTGTTTTCCCTGCGTTACAAACCCTTGACCACAACATTACAAGTAAACTTTACATAAGCAAAAAAAGAGATACAGCAATAAAACAACACTACATTGTTAATGATTTTGACTTTATACATTAATAGAATTTTCAATTTTAATTCACCATTTTTCATATATAGGTTGTTTGCATTCATATAAAACTCGACGCCATATGTGAGCACTAAATAACATGGGCAGATATGAGAAATATATACACTTTTTGTCTGTTTAAAAATACTTAGCATAATTTTTTAGAGTATTTTGATGCTGTTAACAGGTTGAATCAGTAATGCGAGAAAAATAATAATGAAAAATAAAATAATGAAAAAAAAAAAAAAGAAAAAAAAAAAGAAAGAAAGAAAGAAAGAAAAATACCAATTCTGATTTATGTTATGTGCTCCAGTATGGTGTATGGTTTACTTGTTAGAAGTGCATTCAATATGACGTCATGCGCATACAGCCCATGATGACGGCTATATATTATAATACAGTACACCCTGACCTAAACAAGATAAATATTCTTACAACCTGATGCTTCTTTTTTTCTAAAACAATTTTCTCAAGATGAACACCAAAATTTTACAGGTGATCAATGTAAAATTGAAGTTTATTTTATACTAAATTTTATTCCTAAAACTTGATTAGAATCTAAGAAAACCTCTCATCTCATTTTAGCTATATAGTTTACGTTTTCTCAGATAATAATTTTGATAATGCGTTCTACTTTTTTTTTCCCTTCAAAATTTAAGGTGTAAATTTTCTCTTATTTTATTTAAATTATAATAATTTTAAGTAAATATAAGAAAAAGGTAAATATTTAAATTGAGTATAAACTAACCAATTTTTAAACTATATTTTTTATTTAGCAACACTTGAGTGAGAAATATAAAGCATTTCCTCGTCATATTTATAAAAACACGCAATTTCATAATGATGTTCTATAAAAATAAAAGTTTATTTTGATATTTTTTAATGACTACCGCTATCGCACTAATGACTAATATTATTACACATTTTTTATTATTATCTAATAATAGTGATTTAGGCATACAAAATTAAAATGAATTATTTATAAATTTATTGTTTTTTTATATTATTATAACTGCAAATATCTATAGCAAGCTTTCCATTGTGACAAAATAAATCGTGATTTTTATTTTAAATTTAAAATTTTGGTAATGGTAGATTTACTTTGAAAATAACCTTTTTATCATATTATATAACATTTTAAATTTATTCTAAAGCATTAATTTTTTTTAAAGTTATTTGCTCTTTTTTTTCCTGTCTTTTGTCATTTTTTTTTTTTTTTTTTTTTTTTGCAGGACAAAAATTTGGAAAAAAGTGTTGCGAGTCTGAAAAGTTTCTGTAATTATGGTTTTACTAGAGTGTGTGCAATCATGCTAAAGTCAACGCCATTTGTAAGCACTAAATAACATAGGCTGGAATCGGATAATGTCTTATTTTGCCAGTTTAAATAAATACTGTTAATACTGTTAAAAATATTGTTAGCAATATTTTTGAGAGAATGGACCACTTGCAATGGGATGTTTTTAATTGTTGCAAGGTGTAAGGGAAACCGATTTTTTAATAAGAAATGCACTGAATTATGCATAAATTATTATTAGTATGCGTAAATTATTTTAAACAGTTCGTTCAATGCAAGTGGTCCATTGATGCTGTTAATACTTGTTAAGTTGAAATGGTTTTTTCAAGTGTGTGAGAAAAATAATAATAACAAAATATTATAAGTTTTCAAAAGGAAATAGACAAAAACGAAGTTTGTCCTTTGCTGAGCAATGTTGATCTATATGATCCAGTATTGCGTTAAAGCGCATTTAGTATTATAATTTATGGCGTCAAGTGCAATTATGTAAGAATTTTTCTATCACCTTTTAATACTCATTGACTCATTGTTGTATATTAAATGGATATTTAAATTGTAGAAATCTCTTTAATCGTAAATCAAGAATAAGCGTTGCGCCCGATGCATTGGTGACAGTACAAAAGTATTTAACTTTATTACATAATAAATTTAAAATTACAGATAATTATATATTCATGCGCACTTGTAAAAAGTCATGAATATTATGTTTATTACCATATCCCCTCACCTAGATGTATATATCATTATATTTACATTCTCAAAGTACAATTTCTTTTGACAAGGTCAAAGTGTAAAGAAGTTAAAAATTTTCATTACAGTAATTAGGAGTAACTAAAAGTGTCATTACTTGTATTGCATGTTTACTTGTTAGCGGTTGTAAAGTAATTGCAATGTTAAGGTCATGGTTATAAAACTAAAAAAAAAAAAAAAAAAAAAAAAAAAAAAATTGAGGAAATGATTTATGTGTGCAGGTTGTCAAGAAGTTGTTAAAATTATAGATATTACATGTAATTTAATTTTTAATAATTTTACTTAGAAAAATGCTTTTTTTTTTTTTTTTTTTTTTTTTTTTTTTTTTTTTTTTTTTTTTTTTTTTTTTTTTTTTTTGACATTGATAATTGAAGTAAAAGTAAGTACTAATGAATGGAAGTTTTCAGTTAGGTGGGTTAGAGTCTTTTAATTAATTTTCTATTCTTTAGGATTGCGAGAACGTGTTTTTTTTAGACGAGAGAGAGAGAGAGAGAGAGAGAGAGAGAGAGAGAGAGAGAGAGAGAGACATAGACTATACACCAATACTGGAAATATTTAAATAAGAAATACGATATGGATAAAATTAAATACGTAATAATTATGATATTAGTCTATTATTTTCAGCAGCATTTGTTCACTACAACATAATTTATGCTATAATCAATCATTCATAGCATAAATATTATCTTATGTAGCTTGCTGTTTCATTTTAGCAATAATTATGCTATAATGACATAAATGTGGCATAAGTTAAGTAATTTATTCTTTCCGAGTAAAAAAAAAACAAAAAAAAAAAAAACTTGTCTTAAGTGAAAAAAAAAACCCACTTATTATTATTATATTTTATCTCTTCGATTCGATTATATAACTTCTATTTTTAAAATTGTATTTTGTATTTCTTGACTATAACTAATATTGGATTTGATGATATTATATTTCATACTAAAATTTTACATAATACTGGTAGGTACAGTACATAGAGCTCTGTTTAGTAGATTATATATTTTAAAATCTGAACACTCTAATGAATGAATTGAAATTTATAAGAATATTAAGATATTTAAGGCTGAAAACAAGGTATATAAAATCACGCAATAACTTGAAAAATTATAAAGGCAGAAAAATCAGTTTTAGTTTCATTTGATCTCATTTTTCTTTATCAGAATTTTTGAACAATCTGACTTTAAAATAAGAAAAATGAAATAAATACAAATAAAATACCAGATTGAATACTGTTGAAAAAAAAAAGTGTTCGTGCATTTTTTTATTTTTTTTTTATTTATATAAAGGTTCCATGCAAGTTAATTTCAATACTTTTTTCTTCCTTGGACAGAACAGTCTTGTAGACCTTTTTAATTTCTATAATATTGAGTCTTAAAACTAGTCGTCCATGACTGATGTCCATGGGTTCTAAAAGTTATTATCCCAAAAGTATGAGCTATAGCAATGACATTCGTTATAGCATTGACTTTCAAATGAAATTTTAAATAAAACAGAAAAAAAAATGCATAGGGAGCAACTTTTGATTTTTATAACGATCGCATCCTGAGAATTGAATATGTTATCAGTTATCAGATCAGTTTATGTAGCTGTAATAATAATAAATAATAAAAAATTAAAAATTAAAAAATAAAAAAACGCAAACCTTGTGATATAATTGATCAAAGTTAGCATTCTAAAACTTAGTTGTTTTTTTTACTACTTTTTTCCCCACCCTAATAATAATAATAATAAAATCTTAATAATTATTCTATAGGTCATTTTCAGTCTAGTTATAATATATGTTATATATAGAATAAATATTATATTGCACAGCATGACTATTTATATTCTTCTTATCTAGTATTTTTTTATATGATATAATTGCAAAATATAATACGTAATTTAGTCTATCCTTGCAATGCACGTAAAAAACAACTTATTATTATTTAATTTATTTTTTGTCATACTAATGTTCTCGTGCTACACTTTTACCATTATAATAATACTTTCATCAAGACATTGTCTTATATCGACGTGTACAATTGAAACACATGGGCTGTCCACGGCCTCAGAGCCTGGCATTCACTATAACAGATTAGAGAAACCGTGGAAACATTTAGTCATACATTTGACAGTGCAATTACATAAATTATGCACCTCTCAAAAACATGTAAACCACTGATCTAGAATATAAATAACATGGCTCGTGCAACGTGTTGTGCTCTCTCTCTCTCTCTCTCTCTCTCTCTCTCTCTCTCTCTCTCTCTCTCTCTCTCTCTCTCTCTCATACCTGACGTATACGCACCAAGACCAAGCAGTGGCTATGCTATAATCTCGCTCAGTGAAGAGCTCAGAGCTACGTGCAAAATAATAATAATAAAAAAAAAACTCACAATAAAAAATTCAAACAACGATGGAAGACTTACAAAAAGAGTGTTTAACAAATAAATATGTAATAAAATAAATAATTATGTAAGTACGTTACTATCATATTTAATAACGAGAGCAAACCACCAACGTATTTGCGTAAGTCTGTTTTGTTTGATAACATATTGAAATTAATAATATATAATAATAAAAAAAAGCATAAGAAAAAGTACATTTTGATGTTAAGAATTCGTTTCAGAGAAGGGATCTAGAAGTACATTTAAATTCAAATCCTTGAACTAAAGCACTTTATTATTATTATTTTTTTTTTAATTTAACTTGCAAAAAAGCAATGGGGAGAAAAAATAAAGTATCATAAAAGCAATTAACACATTCAGTAAGTTAGTATGCATTAAAAATATTATAATTAAATGCAAACAATTGAAGGTTAAAATCCTCATCGGAAGTTTAAAAATCCGTGAAAAGTTCACTTTTTATATAGTAATTTAAATGTTTTATATAACATAATCGTATCTTTATTATCTCACTAAGCAATAGAGGTCAAATTGTATTAAATGTAAGTTAAAAAACAACTTTATTGTATTGGTTATATTAGAAATAATACGTATAATAATATTATGAACAATACTTTCATTTTTTTTTAACCCCTTCTCTAAATATTACTTTACTTTCGACGAATTTTATTTAAAAAAAAAATTATATACCTCCCCACTTTTTATAAATTATAGTAAATGGAAGTTTTAAGTTTATGATTCCTTACACATTTATTTATATTTGTTAAAACAAGTGAAGTTATTACATTGTTTAGTGTGTCTCTCTTAGTTTAAAATATAATTTACAATATTTAAATATTTTCAGGTAAGATTTTTAATACTTTTTTAATTATTAATTATATTATTATTTTATATAATTTATATTATATATTATATTATTATTTTATATTTAATTTATTTTATAAATAATTGAATTTCCATCTGGTTAATTGGAATTACTTTCAATCAAATGATCTGAGCACGCTCGATCTGAGGGTGTATGCGGATGACGTCATATTTATTGCGCTTGGAGGCCATATTGGAGTAGTGAATAACATTGCTCAGCATAGGACAAACTTCATTTAAGCCAAATTTCTTTGGGGAAATTGGTTAATTTTTTGGTTATTTTTCTCACATATATGAGATACTAATTCAACATATTTACAGCATCAATGCTCTCAAAAATATTGCATAGTGTTTTTAAACTGGCAAAATGATTTTTTGTCCTATGCCACCCATGTTATTGAGTTATCCAACATGGCGTTGACTTTAACATGAATGCATAGACCCTATAGAGCATCATCTAGGAATCGGGTACGAATACTTTAAATACAATATTACATATTATTAATGCGTTATAAGTGCGTGGAACGAAAATACAAATTACGATTTACTTGCCTCAATCAAATAATAGAACTGGTATAAGATATACAAAAGTTAATTGATGAGTTATGTTAACTAGTTAATTTCTTTGAAAAATACTGTTTCATATAACTTAATTCGTTGCAATTGAGTATTTGTATTCCTGCCCGATTGACTATAGTAAAGGAACAACGGTTTTGAGGCTGACTATAAGTATGATTTCAGTCACATCTGCTTCCGTTTCTCCTTTCTACGCATGCTCAGTAAGTCGAAACGGAAACGGATGTGAGCGAAATTGCTTAGAGTCAGCTTCAAAACAGTTGTTTCTTTATAATTTAATATTTTGTTTCTATGAACTGACAGGAAAAGTATAAAAAAATTTGGTCACTCGATTATGCACTTGAAACGATATCAACTTGAGATTTTTTTCTATTTTAATGCCAAAATTGAGTACGATATGAAGATTGATAACAGTATTACGTGCGTGGGAAAATCGTAAGAAATCAACTAGTAATTTCCTATTCTTTAACATTTCGAAAGCTGCGTTGTATTATTTTTTAAGAAAACTAAATTGTACCGAGGCGGGTAATATTTTAATAATAAGGGTTACTAAACACACACTTTTACATTTTTTTTTTAAATTAAGCTAATTAGTATTTGCATCATCGATAACCTCTATTGTATTTCCTGCATGTGTATCAAGTTTTGTATCTCATTTTTACATAATTTTTTTTTCTTATACCGTATGTTATCTATATGTTTTATGCATAATAATATAGCTTCTTTATTGGTTCAAGAGATATTATTATTATTATTTTTATGATTGTAATTAGCGCATTTCTGCCGGTAATTATGCTGTACTTATCATGAACTGACTTGAATCGGGCTTGAGATCAAATAACTAAGTACTGTGTTTTTTAAGTAGCCGTCAACCAAAACAAGGTAATTACAAAAAAAAAAAAAAAAAAAAAAAAAAAAAAAAAAAAAAAAAAAAACTTTATATTTTAGATTTTATTTACCGATAACCGATATCTATTATTTCTGGTTTTACATTAAGAAATTATAGATATTCAAGTTTCACTGAAAAAAAAAATTATTAAAAAAAATTATTAAAAAAAAAAAAAAAAAAAAGATTTAAAATCTTAAAACACCATGATCGATCGATGTGATTGCACCGACCAGCCTGCCTAGACGTTTCCACGGTTAGGCTTTCTATAGGGTATATGCGGATGACGTCATATTTATTGCGCTTGGAGGCCATACTGGAGTAGTGCATAACATTGCTCAGCATTAGAAAAACTTCATTTTAGCCAATTTTTTTTGGGAAATCGGTTAATTTTTTTGTTATTGTTATTTTTCTCACATACTTGAGATACTAATTCAACATATTTACAGCACTCAAAAATATTGCATAGTTTTTTTTAAACTGGCAAAATGATTTTTTTTCATATGCCACCCATGTTATTGAGTTATCCATCATGGCGTCGACTTTAACATGAATGCATAGACGCTATAGGTTCTCACGGTTGGATGTTCCTAGACTGTCATGGCGAATGCCGGGCTATGTACTTACGCCGTGGCCGGCCCGTGTGTGCTTTTCCATTGATTGGAAAGTCCTTACCTGTCGATAAGACAATGTCTTGACTGGGATTGGGGTTGGTGTAGCACGATAACACAACATGGCAAAATAAGCATATAGAAATGACAATTAGAAAAGACTACGTTCTGTCTTCCTCCTTTTTTATATATATATATATATATATATTTTTTAAATAATTTTCAAACCTTAAATTATGCTGTATTCTGAATTCCATTTTACATTTATAAATGAAACTAATATCTCAAAATCTTCTATAGTTTTCTGTTACGAATTTAAAATTTTATTTAAAATTATACCAGTAGCTGTTAACTTATTTTAAATATTTTTATTTAAGGGAGTAGGGTACCGACGTTGGCCATTACACTCTTAATTTTTCTCATCAAAAAAATCTGAAATTTTACTCAATGATACTTCAACTTGAGACAATTTCAAATACATAACAATTTTGGTGGGTCACCTTGCAAATTAATTCTATGTGTTTTTTTGAAATTTTAAGCCTATAAGGCCCAATGTTAATTTCAATTTTTTTTTCTTTTTTTCGGGACGGTCAAACATCTTAAAATTTTTATCACGGCTAGGTGTGAATCTTAGCTACAAAATGACATCAAATTTAGACCAAAAACACTTTTAGTTTTTTTTTTTTTTAGATATAAGGTTAATATCCTACTCCCTTAAACAAATAACATTTGTTATAATTAGTTTAATTGTATTTAATAACTAAATTTTATAATAATAATAATAATATAAAATAAAATAATTTAATATTATTTGATTTCTTAATTATATTGTTGTAAATATTTATAAGACAATTATTATGTAATTTTTAAATGTTATTAATAATTAAACTTATAAATAGTTTTAAGGTTTTTCAAATACCAACGATCATTGACTTGAATTTTCAATTATATTTATTGGAATATTGGAATCGATATTAAATATTCCTATTAAAAAGTCGTAGAATGGAACTATACGATTTTATTTGATGAGAAGATAATTGAGATTGAGATTAAAACAAGGTGTATGTAAATATAAATTTTATGTTCCCATGATTACAAATACTGACAATGAATGTAATTAAAAGTTACAATTTTCTTTTTTATTCATCGTGACATTAAAATAATAATAATAAAGATTTTATTAAGTTTGTCGTCCTATGCTGAGCAATGTTATTCACTACTCCAAGCGCATTAAATATGACGTCATGTGCATACACCCTAAGCCTTGTAATCAATTAATAAAAAAGGCACTGAAAAATGGCGAGGGATCCCTAATTTCCTATCCGTTGCCCCCCCCCCCCAAAAAAAAAGGATGTTAATTAAAAAGATATCAAAATTATGCATTTAATATTGTTTTGCATGTTTTTTATTATTATATGAGAAATCATGCATGCGTTAGAATTCATTGGTACTGAAGTGCCACCAAAAACTTTCATTACATTATAAGAGATATAGACCCCTTGCACATCCTTGCGCTTTGTCGCCATGTTTGTGGTGACTAGTGCATTGTCCAGCATAGGGGAAACTTCGTTTTTCCTAATTTTTCACATAAAAAATTGTTTATTTCAACTCAACAAATTTTTCTCATATCCTTCGAGCTTATTAGGAGCTAGAAATAAGGCTTTAATTGAGGTTTGAAGCTTCTTTTGCTATTAAAAAAATAAAAATGAGGTTTTTCCTATGCTGGCCTATGTATTCCTGACCAACAAAATGGCAGCTCTTAAATATGAGTGCAAGCGGTCTATAAGATTTTATTACGTTCCATGTATGACTTTACGGAGAGAAGAACAAGTCAAAACGACATAATAAAAAAATTAAAAATAGCAAATTATATGATATTCAAGATCAATTACATTTGAAATTATTAACTGTTAAGGGAGTAGGGTACCGAGCTTATATCTCAAAAACTAAAAGTATTTTGGGTCTAAATTTAGTGTTATTGTGTAGCTAAGGGTCACACCTAGCTGTGATAAAAATTTCATGATGTTTGACCGTCCCGAAAAAAAGAAAACAATTATTGAAATTAACATTGGATCCTATATGGGCTTAAAATTTCAAAAAATCATATAAAATTTGCACCGTGACTCCCCAAATTTTTTTTTATATATTTGAAATTGTTTCAAGCTGAAGAATTATTATGTGAAAATTTTCAGATCTTTTTGACGAGAAAAGTTTGCGTCTAATGGCCGTCGTCAGTCCCCTACTTCCTTAAATAATAAGATACACTGTGTTGTATTACATTAAAAGCATAAAATTTGCTTATGAGGAAATAGTTAAATGAGATATCAGTGGCAATATTGCACATAACACACACACAGTTAAGGAGGGAAATCAGCTACTGCGGGATTTGAATAAAAGTTGTAAAAAAAGAAAAATCAGAAATTTTGCACAGTGATACATTAGGATAAGGTATCTCTTAAAAAAATGTAAAAAACTTGGAGAGTCACCTTGCTAGATTTTAAATTGTGATTTTTAAAAGTTTTAGTCCCATAAGTGCCCATGTTAATTTCAATAAGTATTTTCTCTCTTATGTGATGATTACGAGTTCTGAAAATTTTATCATAGGTAGCTGTTATTATTAACTTTCAAATGGTATCATACAGTTTAAAAAAAGTTCTCTTTGTATATTGAGATACAAGCCATCTTAATAAAACCCTTAACATAATGAATACCACGTATAAGGTGGTGAGTGCATGGTTAAGTAAAAGACAAGAAAGTTGGCATACAGTGTTATAATTCATTTCATTATCATGAAAGTTTTTGGTGTCACTTCGGTACATTGCTAAGACAAAATAATAATTACGTAATTCTGATCCAGTGATAGTGTTACGGTGCAGCTGTGACGATGTTGCTCATCGTGTTGAGATGTGCTTTGGTAGCACTTCCTATCCTGGGAATAATCTGGCGTTGGCAGAGAGACAGAGCACCATTCGTAGCTGCAGTCGATAAAATACCAGGACCTACAACTTGGCCTTTCATTGGCAATGCATTGGATATGTTGAAATCACCTGTTGGTAAGTTACTCTCTTAAGCCATAGACCACATAAAACAACATGTTCTTTTAAATGATTAAACACAATAGCAACTCATGAACTGATTGAACATAATTATACTGATGGAAAGTTTTAATATAGAATATAAATTTGGCTACACGGAAAACATAAATTTAAGAAATTATTTAGATACATATCAATAACTCTTTAGTACTAAACAATAACTCTCTTGCAAAAAGTTTAAAGAGTAACTCGTTAGTACAAACGTAAATTCTTTAGCGGTAAATAGTTAACTCTTTAGATTCTAAAAAGTTTGGTATGTATCTAAAGAATTTATTATGAAAAAAGTCTAAATAGGAACTCTTTAGATAATTTTTTCCATGCACGAAAGCATGAAAAAATTGTTAAGTATACGCAATTTCAATTTGCATGCATATTTCTGTATATGAAGTCATGAGCAAGCAAAAATTTGTATAAAATTGTTGTAGGGGTTACATAAATAAAAAAAAATTATCCCTGCGACGACGCTGCAGTTGGGTTTTGAGATAAACCAATGTTATTTAAGTCTCTTAAAGTGTTTCGTAATATAAATTCTTATGCTACATGTCTATGCCTTTAAAGGAATAGACTAGAAAAATATTAGCATTTACATCACAAAACACTTGATAGGCTTATATAAGTAATATTAGTTTGCATCAATTTTTTTTTCAATTTCAAAGGGTTTTTTATTGTCAAACATTATACATAATACATGGTAAGGCACAAGTAATTAAACCATCGGCCGTCTCAACCCCAAAATATATTATAAAAATACAAGAAAATATACTTTTTTTTTTTTTTTTTTTTTTCTTTTACAAGTTTCTTAAAAACAAAAATTCCACATATAAGGAAAGAAAAAGAACAGCTGCAGTTAAGTTACAACCACCGCACCAAATCATGTGTGCGAAGTAAAAAATAGAACAGACACTTTTTTTTTTTTTTTCTTTTTTCCTTTCCTCTTAAAATATAACATATGAAGTAAAGTATATATAAAAAATAAAAGCATACCCTTACTATAATAATTTTTTTTTTTTTTTTTTTTTTTTTTTGAAATATAATAAACTTAGAGCATAATTATAAAGGTTGAACACGAGGAATATTCAACTTTTTGTTTCTTAGGTTACGAATTTTATTTAAATATAAACCTAAGTTTTCCAACACATTTTTATCGTTATAATTTTGAAAGCTATTTTCGAAGATTGCATAATTAAAATTTGGCAATAATTTATTTCTAAATTCCGCCGTGACTGGACATTGAAATAAGTGCACAAAATTTTCTTCTTGGTTGCACATAGGACAAACTATAAATTTAATTGAATCTTTATAAATAACTTTTTTGTATGTAATCCAAGCACCAAGTCGTAACCAAAGAAGACCACTGCGAGCGTTTCTATTACACAATTGCATATAACTAGGCAGTCCCCATGGTTCTGTGTTACAAAGAGCAAGTGATTTTTTCCCTTTACATTCACGAATAGTAGCAGCACTAGTTTTAAAGCGAATAAATTTTTTAATGTTACTATATATGATAGTATTATTTAACTCTTCCCCCTCCCATAACTGATTTTTCTTAATTTTGTAAAGAAGATCTTTAATTTGCAATGCCCACGGAACTCTTTTCCAATTTTCTCCCTCATGCAGCTGCTCTCTATAACACATGGCCACGAGGGGGGGTGCCAAATCTTTAGCGCAGCGTAACCAGAACATGAGAGCTCGAAGCCTGGCTTGAGCTCTTATATCAACACTACATGTTTCTTTTAACACACCGCAAAGAGCAAGAGATTTACCTATGCCTAAAATTCTTTTGTAATAGCATGCTTGCATGCTTCGCAACAACTCCACAGCCTGCAACCCCCATATTTCCGCCCCATACAAAGCAACAGGTTCAACAACCGAGGAATAAATTTTTTGAATCAAGTGAAATGGTGGCTCGAATGTCCGAAATAATGCAGTTGTGGATAGAAATGCCGATTTTTTAGCTTTTACTGATGCTAATTTTATGTGATGTGACCAATAACCTGTCATGCTAAGTGCAAGCCCTAGATAAACAAATGACCTTACCGTTTCTAACTGATCACCATTGTAAAACCATTTTTCTTTTTTACTTAAAGAAGGTCCATTTTTAAAACACATAACTTTCGTTTTTCCCCCATGAACTGTTAATTCTGCCCCATCACTGTAACCCTTTAACCTATTTAAGCCTATTTGCAAGCCTAATATAGTACGTGAAATAATTGCAAAATCATCAGCAAAATATAAACCCGGCACATTAATTTTATTATTGAAACCTATACTAGGAGGTTGTAAACCCTCTACGTTGATATAATTAATTAAATCATTGATAAAAATTATAAATAGGAGCGGGGAAAGTATGCAACCCTGTTTTACACCCAGATATGAGTTTATTGGAGGTGTAACTTTATTGAAACCACATTTAATAGAGAACTTAACGTCATCATATATTGCCATCAATGCTTTAATCATTTTTGTTGAACACCCAACTTGTGATAAGCGTGACCATAATTTCTGTCTATTAATTGAATCAAAAGCTTTCTTAAAATCTACAAACGCTATATACAATTTGCCTTTACTTTTACTTAGGTATTTATTGATCAAATGATCAATTACAAATATATTATCCATAGTGCTATAGCCCGACCTAAAACCTGCTTGAAACATTGAAATTTTATTAAACTTAACACACCATTTTTTTAGTCTTTCATACAAAATTTTACTATACACTTTACTTAAGATTTCCGCCAGGGCTATACCTCTATGATTATCGGGTGAATTGATGTCTCCTTTATTTTTATAAATTGTGTGAATTATAGATGTGTTCCAAGGCTCAAAATATGTACCACTGGAAAACAATGTATTGAAACAATGTAACCAAGAGTAAAATATATCAGCATTATTTGCCGCATGTTTGAAAAACTCACCAGCAAGACCGTCCATGCCAGGAGCTTTATTGTTTTTTAAATTTTTAATAGCAAAAGAGAGTTCACACTCACTAATGGGTGCATCCAGATCTGGATCAAAAACTAACTCATTTAAAGTAATTCTGTTTTCCATGTATGCCCCGCCCCCCAAGACATTGACAAAGTGAGACATCCATTCACTAGGTGTTATATTGTTTTGACATATAGTAGCACCACGAAATCTGCGGAACATAGAAAATATTTTAGATTGATCATTAGAATTTAACACTTCTAAAACATTTGTTATTGTTTTTTCACGCCACTCTTTACATTTTCTTTCTTTAACATCACTTAATTTTTTCCGTATAATATTACAATTATCTCTACTTGATAATAAATTTTTTAATTTATAGTCTTTTAGAGCACGTGAAAGTTGATTTTTTATATTTTTATACTCTGCATCATACCAATGATTTATTATTTTTTTGTTAGAATAATTAATTTTTAATTTTAATTTTTCCGCAGTTTTCTTAATTACTGTATTTATTTTAGCAATATTGTTAACGGCAGTATCAATATTATTGTCACAATTTAAGTTAAAGTTCCTAAATTTATTTATTTCTAGTTCATAATCAACTATACGGTCTTTTGACCATCTATATTTAGTTAAATTTATACAATCTAATCCAATAACATTTTTATTTGTATTTTTATCTATATTAATATTTAATTGTAACTCAAGGACGAGAGGCATGTGATTAGACTCAGTTTTTGTATCAACATAAAAATCAATGAAATAGTTTTCTAAAACAGGAGAACACATTATATAATCAATGGTGCTTGAACCGCGACCAACATATGTAAATTCACCTTCCTTATCCTTACCGTAACCACCATTTAACAATAATAAATTCAAACTTTCGCAAAATGTAATAAGTTTTTTTCCTTCCGAGTCAATTATTTTATCCTTATTTTTCCTTATATTATTACACCTTTTTTCTGTGTCCAAATCACATACCTCTCCCATTGAAACATTCATATTCCCAATACGAGAATTGAAATCCCCACCCAAAATGAAGGCTATATTAGGGTAATCAGCTTGCGTCTCAAGCATAAAGTCAGTTAATTCATCGTAAAAGTTTTTATTTTTAAATGGCGATTCTTTAGGGTGCTTATAAACATTTATGACACAACAATCTAACTCTATAAATTTAATTTTAAAACACAAAACACCATTTATATTACATTTAATCTCTTGAACACATTTATTGAAATTACTTTGAAACAAACTCATAACACCCCCCGGATATCGCCCTGCTTTCCGGCGTCGCGTCAGATTTTTTTTAAAACAATCAAATTCAATTTTATTAAAATTTAACAGATCCTCATCTTTTAGCCATGTCTCCGAAAAATTGAAGCAATTAAATTTTTTTAAATACGAAGAGAACTCTGGGTCGTTAATGTGTTTTTTTAACCCACCAATATTCCAGAAAGCAATATTAAATTTCCCTTTAGCCTTTTCCTAATTAGATGACAATCTTATTCTTTTATTTTGATCATTCATTGAAGTTTGCAGCTGCTGTCTCATGTTAGTTATATTTGGCTGCATGTTAACTGTCTTACCACCCTCCGCATTGCCGCCCCTCTTAGAGATGCCGTGTAGTGCGGTTGAAACAGTATCAGTATCCATAGTAGATGGCGGCCCGCCCACGGACGATTCTGGTGCGTTATCCTCACTTCTAGCAGAAGTGGGGGGACTGGTGTCAACGAGAGGTCGAGGAGCCATCTGTTTCTTAGCATTTTGACGTGGTTTTGTAGACTTAAGTGCACTGGAGAAAGAAGTATGCACACCCCCAATGATATGGGGTTGTGAACCACCGTTCTCACGATGATAACTCTGCTTGCTTGTGGAGGGCTGTGGCTCACGTATGTTTGCCTGTACAGGGACATCACGCGGCGTGGCGTGGCTTTCTTGTTGAGTTGCAGCCCTCCCAAGTAGTGGGGGGAGAGGCTGGCCGAACGTTTCCATGGACCACTCGATCAGCTGATCTACGGTCCATTTTACATTATCAATGTAAAGGAATGGTCCCTTAATGGTTGCATGTAAGCCGCGACGTCTCGCATCATCTCTGTAAGGGACAAGCATCTTACGGGTCTCACGCTCAGTCTGCGATAAATCTTGCGATATGGCAAACTTGAAATTATTTCTTTTATTAGCATTCATCACGGCCGCCTTTGAAGAAAAACTTGTAAATTTGCATAATATAGGTCTGGACCCCCTGTTACGACCCATACGGAAGGCGTCCGTAATACTCTCAGGCCCAAGCGGGACCCCTAAATCTTCACAAATCATACGGATTTGTTGTTCCGCAGATATATTCTCTCTTTCATTGATGTCGAACAATATTATATTGTTCTTTCTCTTGCTTACCTCCAGAGCTTCAATTTTCTCTGAGAGGGTCTTGTTTTGTTGACGCAGAACGTTAACTTCACCTTTGATCTCCTCATGCTGATCGTTGTTATGCTTCTTAAATTCTCGAATGGTTTCTCTCATTGTTGACATGTCATCCCTCAGGACGGCAGTTTGCTCACTGGTCACTACTTTCAGAGCCCCCATGATCTGAGCTAAATCCTCCTCAGAAAATGGCCCGGGGTTGCTCTCTACACCTTGTTGCAATAAAAGCATGGACACAATAATACCAAACGAAAAGAAACTTTTTGC
This sequence comes from Ecdyonurus torrentis, assembly GCA_949318235.1. Taxonomy (NCBI): domain Eukaryota; kingdom Metazoa; phylum Arthropoda; class Insecta; order Ephemeroptera; family Heptageniidae; genus Ecdyonurus; species Ecdyonurus torrentis. The sequence continues at coordinate 4,348,700 of OX439135.1, forward strand.
TTTTTTAAGTTTAACACACCGCACAAATCTCAGTGTTATGTTTCCATAACACCCACCATATGGTATCACACGCATCGCAGGAGCTGTTAAAAAACACACCCTTCTCTCTCAAGAGTCACTGAGGGAGTCTAGTTTTCCTTAGTTTGCATCAAAACCACCTACGAAAATTTCAACTTATGTAACCCGCACAACATTTTTATACTATAATTTTTGCCTGTTTATGACATCAGAAACAGGAATATTCACGCAACTAGGATGCTTTATAATATTTTCATGCTCTTTTGTGGGGTGATATATGATATTCTGGTAAAAATTGTCATCAATTTTGGAGATCCTATTTTGTGTTTATTCATTAAAAAGGACATTGTGAACTTTTAGTTTTTTTATTATATATATTTTTTATATTACAAAACTAGCTTAGTACATAGAAAAATGTAAAATAATATAATTAGACTATTAATTAGTTAATTTAAAAATTAATTAGACTATTTCACATTTAGACCATGACCATGAGCTTATAGTGTCAGTTAACGCGCCACCAAAAAAAAAAACTATTTTATAAAAGAAAAAAATTTAAATGCATTTTTTTTATATCAAAATAGTTTTTTTTTATAGGATTTTAATTATCATTGGAATTAATAATTAATTTTTCTCCTTAATTCTTCGATATAAAAATCTAAGCCAGTTCTTCCCTAGCCTTGAGCCTTATAATGTGAACCAGATTTTATAAAGTCTAGAAAATAAAAGTAATTCAAAAAAAAAAAAAAAAAAAAAAATCTTGATTCAAAATTAATGATTGAATTCTTTTTTTCCCCCATAAAAAAAAAGCAAATAATTTGAAGACTAAGTTTGCAACAATGAAAAAAATTCCAATGTCACTTGTGAATTTTAAGTGCTTTTTTTTCTATTTGTTATTGTTTATATAGCTACAGGCAAATAAAAATAAATCTGTGTACTCAAAATATTGCTATACATTTTTTTTTTTTTTTTTTTTTACTTATTGCGTAATGGAAAAACCGTAAATTAAAACATGTGTGGCAATAAACTAATTAAAATCTCCACATGCGAAGGTAAATCGTATTAGTCATACATAACTTAAACTACATTTTTTTTTATCACATCAATTTGCAAAATTGTTCATAGAGATTAAACATGAAAATAATTACCATTTAAGTACTCGTTTTTCTTTCGTTTTTATCATTTAATCGTTTTATTTAATAGTTTTATTTAATCGTTATATTTATTTATTTATTTATTTATTTATTTATTTATTTATTTATTTATTTATTTATTTATTTATTTATTTATTTATTTATTTATTTATTTATTTATTTATTTATTTATTTATTTATATACTTACTTATTTATTTGTTTATTTATATACTTACTTATTTATTTATTCTTTTATTTATTTATCTATTCATTTATTTTTTATATTTTTTTATATTTCTTAAAGTTAACATTGATCCTTATACGGGACTCTGATTTATAATTTCCCATCTTAATTTAAAGGTCTGTGTATAGTGATACAACATAATTTTTTACTTATCTGAGTGTCAATCAGCCTACAGAACTAGACTACAAAAAAAAAAAAAAAAAAAAAAAAAAAACTTGATCTGGTTTTAGCTGGCCGTCGTTAGTTACTCAAACATTAAGATGTATTATAATATATTACCACAACACAACAAGATGACAGATTTCTCGGATTCTAATCAAGTACAAAATTTAGCGCGTAATAATTTCAATATTAAACTGATCATTTGTAAAAATTTGATGCTTAACTGGGGAAAATTGTTTTAGAAAAGGAGGTGTTTCCGGTTTCAAAGATCTCTGAATTAAATTTCACCCAGGTTGTATAATTATATATAATGCTTTATTTCAGAGTTATTCCAGCTATTCTACTTGATTGAAGACACATTTGGACCAGTATTTCGTTTCTGGGTTCTTGATCACCCCCAAGTTGTGATTCAGCGAGCGAGAGATGCAGAGAAAATTTTGCAAGGAATGGTTCATCATGTTAAGAGCATTAATTATCGTTTTCTACACGATTGGATGGGATTTGGACTCCTAACTTCTAGAGGTAAAATAATAACTAGATTTATTAATAAACATATTCTAATGATGGTACACTGTTTACCACGCTGAAATACTTTGTTTTTTGCAACAACTTTTTATGTTTTGCTGTAATATAATATAAAGTCCTTTTTGCTATTATATTTAAAATGATCATGTTTTATTTATATAGTATTTTAAAATGAAGTGCATCATTTGATGCGGGATTTGGCTAAAAAAAAAATGTAAAGAAAATAAAATATGACATTTTGAAAAAAAAAAAAAAAAAAAAAAAAAAAAAGGGGGGGGGGGGGGTCACCAAGCTAGATTTTAAGTTATGATTTTTGGAATTTTTAGTAGCACCCATGTTAATTTCAAAAATTATTTTCTCTCTTATATCTGATGGTCACGGGTTAATAAAACTTTAATAATAATAAATAATAGTAATATATTATATTAGTAATAGGTTGATAGTACTATTAACTTTAGTATCACAAATTTTCCAAGTTTTCTTTTTAGATTTTGAGATACATAAGCCATCTAAATACAACCTTTTGCTGTAAAGCTCATAAAATATAAGTGAGCCAAAATATTTTTCTCGTCAGTCTTTTCGTGCTGTCTGCCATGATTAAATGTAAATACGGAGATTTAAGTGGAATAAAAAATTGCATAATGCAAAGCAAAAAAAAAAAAAAAAAAGTATGTAAAATATTATACAATGTTTATTCTTTATTATATAAATGATATTACTTTATTTTAAAATAATACTTTTTTTTTTCAATATTTTATTGTTCAATTGCCTTTTTTATATTGAAATAAACATAAAACCATAATTTTAACAATACAGCCAGCATTATTTAATCATTTTGTTACAAAATCAAATGAACCTTTCTCTTTCTTTTATGATAAACTTAAATTGAGAAATTCAATTTATTTAATATTTATATTACGTCTCTCGATGACAAATTCCAGATGAGAAATGGCGTGTCCACCGTAAAGTCCTGACCCCTGCTTTCCACTTCAACATTCTGCACGAGTTCGTCCCGATCTTTAATAAACATGCTATCAAAATGACAGAATGCTTAGCGGCTGAGCCAAAACAACAAGAGAAAAAAGGGTTTAATATCTTTCACTATTCTTCTCTCTGTTCATTGGACATTATATGTGGTAAGTAAGAAATTATTGTATTTGTATTTATTGTATGGCCAGTTCTGCAATATGATCGAGACAAAATCCATGTTTGTCCTACGCGGAGCAATGCTCAGTTGTGGTTCATTGCTCCAGTATGGCGTGGAAGCGCATTAATTAATTATGACGTCATGTCGGTCATGCGGATACAACCTATATTTTTACTATATCAATATAATAATTGAATAACAATTGATTGCCTATATAAATTATAATATATTGAGTGACATAGGAGTAAGGAAAGCCGACACATCGTTATATACGAAGCTTTCCATAAACGTTCATGTTTGTGTGAGTTAATTTTAACATATAATTTTTAAAGACTAGTGAATTAAGTCTTTAATATGTACATTTTAGTGACGTAATTTAAATTTGTTTAAATTCAATATAAACTATCAGCGAGTGTAAAGGCCAGGGTCTTCAAGTAGAAGGTAAGACCAAAGTTTCTTCATATATTTTCATATATATATATATATATATATATATATATATATATATATATATATATATATATATATATATATATATATATATATATATATATGTGTGTGTGTGTGTGTGTGTGTGTGTGTGTGTGTGTGTGTGTATTTTAATTTTACAGAATTCTTGCAATTCAATTTATTAAACAAAATATAAATACTCCTCCGTATTATTAAACATTATAATGTCAATAAAAAAAAACATCTAAATTTTTTATAGTTTTTATTATTTTTTGAAACGGTTCTGGATTCAAAGTTTTGAATTGCCAATTTTTATAAGATAACTGGTATTTGCCTTTTTTTTTTTTTTTTTTTTTTTCTTTCTTTTATTAAATACCACTTTAGAGAAATACCACGCACGTTGAAATTTTTTACGACAAGTAGCTGTTACCATTAACCTTCAACTTGAGTTAAAATGTAGTGGTATAATTATTTTTTTAATTTCTGAGCTGCCACAAGCTACGAAACTCCAACTGTACCATGTTCATAAACAAAATATATATTATAAAAAAGAATTGGAAGACAAATGTAAATGATCACAAAAAAAAAAAATTTAATGCATAACAATTTATTGTAATTTTTATATATAAAATATATTAAATTTATTTTTATTCGTGTAAATGTGAAACTGTTTTATTTTATTTTTTTATAATTTAAGTTAGTTTTTAAAACAAATTTTTATTAATATTAAATAACAGAATAATTGTTGCTGTTTGCTGTTATTAAATTTAAGAAGTTGATTAATTCATACTGAACCATGTAGAAAATAATAAGGTTGATTTATCTTATAAATATTATATTTTATAAAGTTATTAAACTAATAACCATGATTTTCTTTAAAGGTCAAACGTATTATTTCTAATTTAACGTGCATTTCATTGGAAAGGCGACGTAAAAATTTAACCCGATAAAAAAAAAAAAAAAAATCAAGAACTCGTAAGCATAGATTTTTGAAGAGCATTCACTTTTAATTTTATTAAATATTTATATATTTTTTTAAACAGCGCAGCAAAATAGTTATTTGCAATTAAAACAAAATAGTGGAAGCAGTTAATGTAAAAAAGCGGCTATTCTGGTTAAAAGCATAAAACTTTCAGGGATAGTAGATATGACCAATAGAAGTGCTTTTAGCACCAAGCCAACCTTTGGGACGCGTACAGTTCTCCTGAATTGACCACAAATTATTTTTTTGCGGCGTTCCTGATCAATTTTCGAAAAAATTGGTTAGGACAAACCATGTTGGAAATAAAATTTTACATACCCTAAATAATTTTCAAAGTCGTGACGTCATAAAAAACAAGATATCCGCCAAAATACCCAAAATTCCTGGATTTTGACAGGAAAAATTAAATTAAAATTAATTATTTTCTCTTTAAATTTGCGTTGCAAGGGTTGCAAAAACCTTCTGAGAAGCAAATACATTTTTTTAAACTCAAATATCTTTATTTTTTAGAGAAAATATATAGCTGAATGACCAAAATTTGAAAATTATGTGCCCACTGCCAATGTTAAATCATATGAGAAATAGCAAATGAGAAATAGCACAAAATGCTATTTAACAATTTGCTACGTATAATATTTATACAACAAATAAATTTTCAAAATTTTAGAAATAAATATTTATTTATTCAGGCTGTGTTAAAAGTAAGCTTTTTCTAATTGCATTGTTTAATTATTTGATCAAAATAACATACCTTCTTATGGAGCTCACTTAACAGTTCCATACTTATAGAAGAAGCTTATTGTGAACAAGGCATAATATAATAATGTATTGCACAATGTAAAAACTATATTCCTCTTCAGTCCCAATATACAATGAGTTGTACATCAAAAAACTTGACAAACAATCTTTAAACGATATTAAAAATATATATAAAATATGTGGCTTGTTTCAGAAAAAAAAGTCCTTAAAATGTCGCGTTTTTTAGAGCTATTTTAAGCTATAGAGTGGGTAGGGGGTCCGTTACAGTAAAAAGATAAAAAAAAAATAGTATTATTTTATTACTATTATTTCAATGACATTCCTTTTGAGTCACTTTTACTCGTGTGTACTGTGTATTAACGTACACACATCAAAGTGACTCGAGGATTGCCTTTGAAATGATAGTTGATATTATTGGTATTTACATTTAATTTAAATAATATTTTATTTAAATTTATTATTATTTATATTCAATTTTTTTATAATATTCTTAAAACAAAATTATATAATAAAAATATAAATTTAAAAAAATTAAATATATATTTGTTTTTAAAATATTTATGAACACATTTTTCATTTTTCTTCATGATGACAATCAAAGACACAGGATTTTTAATTTAAGGGAGTAGTAGTAGGGTACCCACGTTGGCCATTACACTCAAACTTTTCTCGGCAAAAAAATCTGAAATTTTGCGCAATGATACTTCAGCTTAAAGACAATTTCAAATATATAAAAATTTTGGGGGTCACCGTGCAAATTAATTTTATATGATTTTTTGAAATTTTAAGCCCATAAGGCCCAATGTTAATTTAAATAATTTTTTTCTTCTTTTTTTTGACGTTCAAACATCATTAAATTTTTATGACGACTAGGTGTGACCCATAGCTATAAAATGACACCAAATTTAGACCCAAAATACTTCTAGTTTTTGAGATTTAAAGTCAGTACCCTACTCCCTTAACTTTACTCTTATTAGAAGGGTAAAACCTGTTTTTATTTAATTAATAATTATTTTGTGATTTTTGAGAAAAAAAAACTATGTACTGCATTGATTCAGGAAATATTTAAATTGTGAATACTTAGACATACGTATACGTTTTTTTTTTTTTATTTATTGTTTTTTTTCATCGCCGGTAAGAACTATAGAGAGAATGCTAAAGTGGATATTCACTATATGAATGCAACATATTTTGTAGTTAATAAGAAACAGATTATGCAAGAAATAATTAATTTAGGATATTTCACGCCTAATTAACTATTACATAATTAATCGTCTAAAAAACTTTTAAGTTTTTTTTTTTTTAATTTACATTAAAGAATTAATTTTTTTTATGAATGCAGAGTGAAGGGCATGAATTAATTATCTAATTAATATTAGAGTGAGAAAAATCACGACAAACGTTTAATTAGAACACAATTAGATCCTGGAGCTATAAGTTTAATTGCAAATTATAGTTTGTTTTTTTCTTTTGTTATGAAACACGATTTGTTTTCTTGATAGAATATCCATCTAAATTACTAATTTGAATATAATTTTTTGTTAAGCGTATTCAATTTACATACTCTGCTCTACTGACTTATGATTGAACTATGGTAAATGATTTTTTATCACCTTTTATTGCAACTTCAAAATTAATTCAGGTTGAAAATGAGGCAATGCGATAATTTAACTTAAAGCTTATTATTATTATTGTTTTTTTGCACGAGTGATATTAAGTTTATTCTTTTCAGTCCAGTACAAAATTCAGTGGACATCAGATAATTCAATATAAAAACAAATCTGACTTCACTACTCACTCTCACTACTCAAGTGTGTATAGTTTTTTTTTTTAGTAAATCTAATATTATGTCAAATTATTTTTCAGAAAGCGCTATGGGTACTTTCATGAATATTCAAAACAAGGAGAATTCTGAATACGTACACGCAGTCATAAGGTCAGTAAAGTTTATTATTTTGTATACTCAATTTTAGTGACATAGATAGTAAACAAAACTTTAAATTAGCCAATTGACGGAAATAATTGGCTCAATTTTACAGAATCATTAGTTAAAAAAAAAAAAAAAAAAAAAATCTCCCGTTAAAAAGTCTCACATTTTTTGTTTTATTTATACAGGTAATAAAAACAAGTAAAATAGTTAAAATTATGAAAGATTATTAATGTCAATTTTGATTGCAGTTATAAAAAGTATATGCAATATAAATGTAATGTTGAAATAACTATTAGTTGAGCTGTGATTGGTGATTTTTGTCACTGATTGGCGTGATGTGAGAGAAAATTACATAAAAAAACTGTTAAAAAAACCTTTAAAGATTAAGTAATAAAAAGGTAATTTTACTTGATTATTATTAACAATTATTATATTTAAAAAAGAACAGTATTTTTATTGCAAGGAGGGGAAGGAAGAGAGAGAGAACAGAAAATAGTTGACTATTTATTTATTTACTATTTATTTATTTACTATTTATTTATTTACTATTTATCTATTATTCTGCATTATGCTGTACTGCATTGAACTATCCTAAGGATTAACCTTAAACGTGGCAAAACTTTTTTTTTTTTTTTTTTTTTTTTTTTTAATTCAGTAATGCTGCTTGTACACAGTAGCTATACACAATTACACATACGCTTCTGTGAAACTTGTAAGGCCTCCAATAGCATGATGTGTACTAAATTTCATGGCGAATGCTGGGCTGTGTACTTAGGCCGTGGCCGGTCCGTGTGTGCTCTTTCTTTCATTAATTGGAAAGTCATTACCTGTCGATAAGATAAGACAATGTCTTGACTGGGATTGCAAAGGTTTGTGTAGCACGATAACACAATATGACAAGCAAAAAAAAAAAAAAAAAAAAAAAAAAAAAAAAATTGGCCATCATCAGTTATGTGGGCAAAAATAACATATTGGAAACATAAGATGTCCTTTGCTCACATTTTTTTTCCCATGGACAAATCACTTCTAAAATTAGTACATTCATCCTATTGAAGACAATACAAACTTATGCTAAATTTAAAAAAAAAAAAAAAAAAAATCAACCATGTCTAATTGGTAAATTTCAAATCTCCTGCCTGTGATGCTGCACTATCCAGTCTGACAGAGCTTCTAGTTCGACGTTACTTCTCAGCGTGGCTACGACCTGACTGGCTCTTCAAGTTATCGCCGACAAAGAGACAAATTGACAAACATCTTCAGCTGCTCAATGATTTCACAGACAAGGTATGAGTAACGATTTATTTTAATTTAATAATTTTTTACGTAATATAAATCAGGGGTAGTTTATGTGTTTTATGTGGTCTATGGCTTTGAGATGAAAACCCTGGTTCGTAAACCTGGTTTTTCGTGCCCCAAACCAAATCACAATAAAATGACAATCACGTAATACGTTTAAATGTTTTTTTTTTTTTTTTTTTTTTTTTTTTTTTTTTTTTTTTGAGTGAGTGAGTGAGTGAGTGAGTGAGTGAGCAAGGGAACAGAAGGTTTACGAACATAAGTTTGTTTAATCAATATGAAGTTCAATATAATATGAACTCCTTACATTCAACTGTTGTTTTTATTAACTAATGCCAGGTACAGTCTTTTTACTAAAAACTTTATTTCTATTACCTTATGGAAATAACATAATAACATAATATATTATATTTAAATAAAGTTTTGCGTCAACTGAAATCTCCATCTGATTGCCTTGTATGGCCATAAGCCAATAGAAATTCATTTTTAACTAGAAAGACTTGTAAGTAAAAAGACTTTTAAGTAAAAGTCTTTTTACTATTTTTTTTTTTTTTAACTTTTGGCCATATAATGCAATTAGATGGAGTTGCACTCAGTTGACGCAAAACTATACTATTTCCATGATAATTTTTTTTTAGTAAAAAAACTGTAAAATGCTGTAAATTGCAATAGGTAAACATTAGCTTAGAAAAGGTATTAATATACTACAATAATACCTAATACAGATAAAGCATACTTTAATTAAAATTAATTACATATATATGTCATTAAAGATATGTCAGCAGCTTTCCTTGTTTCAAAAACATGTATAATGTCAAATGTCTAATTTGTTGGAATTTTTTTTTTTTTTTTTTTTTTTTTTTTTGACTTTCATGGATAACTAACTTGATGGGCTTTGCCTTTTTAGTTATCCTTTTGAGCAATTTCAATGTTTTGTGACTTAACTGTTTATTGTCTGTATTTTTATTATTATTTTTTTTTTTTGCTCAATAAATCAATATTATTATTATAAAAGCGTATTTTACCTACATTAGGTAACATTGTAGCATATCAATTGTTCCAGATTTATACCAATTGCAAGTTACAGCATTTACATAAGTGCTTATGGCATTTTTTTGCTTTTTTTTTTTTTTTTAATTATTAGACTTTTGTATCATTGGACCACGACTTTCATGAAATTTCAAGCTGATATCAATTTAAAAGTCACAGCTTTCACAAACATATATGTAACATAAATATATATTAAACAACACCGTTTTTTTTTTTTTTTTTTTTATATATTTATTATAAGAAATATTCAATTTAACAATTTTTACTAATTATATATAATTTAAAGTGCATTATTTGGCAGCGTTAATGTTAAAACAAATTGATTTTGTTTTCAATTTATTTGATTTATATTGGCAATAATTTAACAGGTATACATATACTCAACACTAGTTATTGATCATTATACTTATAACATACGTCCCTAAGGCTTCCACACTCACTATAAATACATGACCAAGGGCGTGTTCCAAATGGTATGGGTCATCAGATTAAAAAAATATTATATTTATATTGTTTAAAGGAGAAGGTAACCGGTTGATATATCTCTTAAACGGAATGGTAGCGAAATTTAAAATTTTATAAAGTTAAAGGAATAGACCAAAAGAAAACATAAGCATTTACATCACAAAACACTTGATGGGACTTACATAAATAACTTTAGTTTTGTCTCAAAATCTAACCGTAGCTCCGTAGCAGTGATCAGAAAATTTCAATTTATGCAACCCGCACAACATTTTTTTAATAATTTTTGCATGTTTCTAAAGTCAGAAACATGAATATTCACGCAAATTGCATACTTTACAGTATTTTCACGCTCTCTCGTGGAGCTACATTAACATTCTGGTAAAAATTGTCATCAGTTTTGAAGATCCCATTTCGTGTTTAATCATTAAAAAGCACATAATTATGTTGTTTTATGTAGTCTATAGCTTTAAGATGAAATGGTACTAAATTCCATAATGGATGTTGGTTAGTTCATGTATGGTGGTTGTAAGTTTAGTTATGTCAAACACTTGCAAACTTATAAGTCAAATTATAAACTTTTTTAAGTTAAAATTATTAATGCTGTTCGTACTTCGTAAACCCTGGTTTTTGTTACGAAAATTATAATCAACTATATTTAATTGTAATGCGCATTTTTTGTAGCAAGGAAACAGGGTTTACAAACAACACTATTAAGTATTATTTACACTTTTTTCGAACTAAACACATATTTTTCAAAATTATTACATTTTATTTGAAAATTACAGTATTTGTTTTGTATAAACGCAGTTTTTTTTTTTTTTTTTTTTTTTGTAAAAAAAAAAAAAAAAAAAAAAAAAAGTTTATTGTTTGACTATTAAAGATATTAAAGATTTTATTGTGTTCCATGTCTTAACAGAGTAGAACAAGTCAATTCATGCAATAACACACATAAAAAAATTTTAAAAAAGTGAAATGTATGCGTATCAAAGCAAGTGAAACGTTTAACAGTACTTTACATTATTAGCTGCTAGATGGTCTGACACACTATCAAACATATTTCCTAACAGGTATTTCTGAGCTGACTTTTTAAAAGAATCATATACGATTCACATTACTTTATTTCATTGTGGAGTGCATTATAAATTAGCGGTGTTATCCTATAGTTTAAATATAATACTGTTAGAAAAATCGAAAACAAATCGTTTAAATTTAAATAATAAATATTTAATATTTAAATTATAAATTAAATAGTATAATAATAATAAAAATTTGGCATGCGCATAATATGTGTATGTTTTTTAACTTCAATTATAATAATAATAATTGTTTTATTTAATTTTTATATAATTCGTAAAGTGCTACCAATGCCATTATAATTATAATAAGTAAGTTAATGATATAGTAAATCATATATCAAAGAAAAAAATATATATATGTACAAGAATTTAAAATGTGATAAAAAAACTATTATTCATACCTACAGTGAGTAAATTAATTTAAATATTATTAAATATAATTACAGTTAAAAGCAAAAGTAGAGAGAGAGAGAGAGAGAGAGAGAGAGAGAGAGAGAGAGAGAGAGAGAGAGAGAGAGAGAGAGAATGATTGACTGCATTAATTTATTCATGTTATATTATTCAGCATATAGTAAAAGTAAAAAAAATAAAAATAAAAAAAAAAAATAAAAGTAATTTAAAGTTTAAGATCAAAACCTTGAAAACGAGAAGCTACATTAGTTTTGTGCACAATGTTTTGGCTATAATTTAATATATATATATATATATATATATATATATATATATATATATATATATATATATATATATATATATATAAAATACTCTGACCGCACATTACTCTCACATACACGTCATATAATTATTATATAAGAAAATGTGTTCGCTATTGACCTAATTATCAATCAAATTCAGCTATCTTGCTTTAATCAACTTAAATTTGTATTAAAAAAATATATACATTCAATTTTACTCGCCTTAAAAAAATCTGAAACAATTTTTTTTATCAGGTCTTTATTTATTATTGAACTACTGTATACTTCAATTACTTTTATTTTTAACGAGAAAATAAAGGGGAGGGGGTCCTATATTTTTAGGTTTTAATTGTCTATTGCTATTGAAATTCATATTAATATGTATAGCTCATTCTGTTAGTTAACACAATTCAAAATTTCAGTGAAATGACAATATTGCATTTTTTTTTTTTTAAATTCAAATTCAGTCTTACACACGAACAAAAATATGCAATAATTATGCTAGCTCATTTTTAGCAAAATTTGTTCATTACAGCAAAATTTATGCTATACTGCATAATAAATATGTTACATATAGCATAAATATTATGTTGTACAGCATAATTATTTGTGTTTCTCCAATCTAGCATCAATCATGTCACAATGACACAAAAATGCAGCATAAATTACGTAATTTATTCTTTCCGTGCAGATTTAAAATATAAAAAAACCTTGCAATTCAATTTATTTTTACTGGTAACAAGCAATGTTGATTTTAAAAATACGCATCATAATAACTAAAATTTGTCCATAATACGATCAGACAATTTCACTTTATCATACAAAATGAGATCAAAATAATAAACTGTGAAATAATGGACTTTAAAATACAAAACAATCTAATTTTGAACTAAAAAATCGCCTTTTTATGCCCTTTAAATAAAAATATAAAAAAAAACTGCTATTAGCTTATTATTTAGCTTATAATAAGCTTCTTTTATTTATTTTTTTATTTTTTACTTATTTATTAATATTATTATTTATAGAAAAGAAGGAATTCCTTTAAAATCTTCTTCGGGTCCGGGTATTTCTTATTATTTCATTTTTTTTATTAACTATAAATAAAAATATTAATTGTAAAAAAAATATATATCATAATTAAAGGATGTAAATTAAAAAAAAAAAAAAAAAAAAAAAGATGCCAAAATGTTGAAAATAAAAAAAGTAGCAAATATTTGTATCATAAAATACTTGTTATTATTTGCTATTAGCGTATTTGCTAAAAAAAAAAAAGAAGAAAAAAAAAAAGTTAAAAAAAAAAGGAGCTTTACTTCAGTGTTATGATATAATATTTGGAATGGTTGCATGATATTATGTGCGCTGTACCAAAAACATGCAGGCTTAATTACGCCCGTCAATACATTGGAGATACAGTATGTAAATATAATAAGTTATTTTATTACAAAATAAAAAATTACTAGAAACAAGACACAAAAAAAAAAAAAAAAAAAAAAATCTAAATTACATCTAAAATTATTTAATATTTTATGCAGTATAAATATTTGATTGTATCATTTTTATACAATACATCTTTATTAAGTGATAGGAATCTTTAAAAAAGTCAACACATAAATCAAAAACACATAATGTAGTAGCTGATCTTGTTGGAAAAAAATTATAGAAAAAAAAATGGCACGTCACTGGAACAAGTATTAAATATAGATATGAAGAAATAATAATAATAATAATAATATAATAAAGTTGAGTGACTGAAAAGTCCCACGGGAGAGTTCGAAGAAAAACTGTTAGAAGAAATTTACCGAGCTGGTATGGCTGAGTGGTGAAGGCAGCTGACTCGCAACTCTGTACTCCTCACTCCTCACCGAGTATAGGTTCGAGCCACTGCTGGGTGCGTACGTAAAGTGTGAGAGCACAACACGTTGCACGATGCATGATTACATGCATTCCATGACGACGCACTGTATTCGGGTTCGGGAGGTGCATGATTGATGTGATTGCAACGACCAACATGCCTAGACGTTTCCACGGTTTCTCTAGGCTGTCATGGCGAATGCCGGGCTGTGTACTTAGGCCGTGGCCGGCGCGTGTATGATTTTCCATTAATTGGAAAGTCCTTACCTGTCGATAAGATAATGTCTTGACTGGGACTGGGATTGTTGTATAGCACAATAACGCACAATATGGCAAAAAAAAAAAAAAAAAAAAAAAAAAAAAAACTTATCCATGTGGAGGCTGAGATAGCTTTGTATAATAATAAAAAGCATTATTAGTGATTATTATCACTTATTATATTATTTCACCGTATTTTAAATTTTAGAGCAACATTTATGCTATAACACCAATACAGCATAAGCTACTTTTTTTTTCTTTTTTTTTACTTTACTTTACGTGCAATGCCCTTACATTAAAGAGGACAATCCAAAAAGAATTTAAAAAAGAAATGCATAAAGGTGTAATTAATAATAATATTAATTTTTTAAAATTAAATAATTAATTTTGCGCTTTACTTTATCTTAATCAAAAAAAAAATCATTTTTTTACGCTGCTGCATTTTAAATTTAATACGTATTTTGAACCTACGTATATAATTTTATATAAAAAAATAAATTCGAGGTCTATGTCATTGTAATTAAATAAATTATATAAAAATTACATTTCAAGTATACGTCTTTTGTATGTGTGTAGTATATTATTATGATACTTAAAAAAAATTGAAAAAAAGGAAAGTAAGGTGAAAAAAATGCCATTATATAATTATATAATAACATGGTTATGCAGGTTGGAAGAAAAAAAAATTGCATGCAATATATTCTTTCAAATATAATGAAAAAATTAAATAGCTGAATATAATAAACATATAATATGTAATTTATTAAAACTACAGGTAATTGCAGAACGGAGAAACTATTTGAAAACAATTCGGAATACAAATAATAATGAACAAATGGACAATGAAATGGGTAAGTAAAAAAAAAAAAAAAAAAAAATGTAATTATTGTACTCTTTTTTTTTTTTTTTTAATTTCGATCTGAGGTACAAAAAAAGATGAAAAAGTATTGGTTATATATATCGATGACGTACTGTAGCAACTGTTATATTTTGGTAGTTTAAAGTGGCATACACGGGTAAAATAAATAATTATATTGTACACTTATCCATAAGGCATAAAGGTTCATGTATGCCAATTTTAAAATAAAAGAACTCAAAATTTAGTGAAGGTAATATAAGTGCTATAGGGTGATTGCATTCATATAGAAGTCGGAAGTCGATATCTTAAATGAGCACTAATACTAATAACATGGGCCAGTATAGGAAGACAAGATATTTTGTCAGTTTAAATACTTTTTTTTTTATTTGAGAGCATTGATGCTAATAACAGTTTGAATTAGGTTTTCAAGTATATGCTAGAAAAAAAAAATTAAGGCGTAGAACACCTTGAACTTGTCTAATATTATAACTTGCCTAAATATCAACGTTGATTTGGCCGGAGTCATTGATTTCTAATTGATTTTCCATTCAAAAATGGCAGCTGCGGGTTTATGACGTCAGAGATCCCCTGTTTCCACGCGCGTGGAGTAGTAAATTGTGACGTCATAAACCTGCAGCTGCCATTTTTGGAATGAAAAATAAATTAGAAATCAATGGCTCACACCAAATCAACGTTATTATTTAGGTATATGTTAGGATATTAGACATGTTTTTTGTGCAATGTGTTTTACGCCTTTAATAATTTTTCAAATATAATATCCTAAAAACAAAAACGACTTTTATCCTATTATAATATGCTGAGCAATATTATTCATAGCTCCAGTGTAGCGTTGAAGCGCACAATGCACTCTGTTTATTGTATCGTCAATAACATTTTTTATGTTTAAAATTATCTCTATTTGTTCTGTGTCTAATAATTTCTTCATACTCACGCAGGTAAGCGACGAAGTCTTGCATTCTTAGACTTACTGTTGGCTGCTGAGGCTGAAGGTTCTGCTCACATGACGCAGAGAGACATCAGAGATCAAGTCTCTACCTTCATGTTTGAGGTAAACTTGGGGAATATTATAGTTTCTTCTGTAAAGTATAGTGAATCTCATTAACAGTGATTGGCTGACCAACAAAATAAGACACATTCATTGGTTAATCTTGTTTTTTGAGTCGATAAAATTGAGTTGCATGTTGAGTATGGAACTTTTTTTTTGGTGAAGTTTCGTTCATTTTTATCAGATCTAAAGTTCTAAACAAAGAAATAACAATGATCAACCATGATATAAACATAGTAAGCAGGTAATGACGTCATGATCAGATGTTTTTAACAAAGGACAAATTTCAAAGCTAGCTCAAGAGTTGTGTATAGTTTATAGAATGAACCACAGTAGATGATACAGTAGTCCATCTCCTATACTGAGAATGTCAGATCAATGCGCGCCATAATTCCGACTGGGTGAAGCGGGCTGAACTACACGCGTAACGTTACTTCAGTTACTTTTAGTTCAGTCCACTTCACCCAGTCGGAATTATGGCGCATTTTTTGATCTGACATTCCCAGTATAGGAGATGGACTACTGTATCATCTACTGTGAGAATGAACTTATCCAGGTAAAAAACAATTAGTATAGAGGTGACTTTTGAGAAGCTTTTCCAAAAAGAGAGTGGCCTTTTGTAAGGCCACTCGATGCGGTCACTCGACTAGGCATCAGGCCCCTTTCGAAGTAGAGTGGCCTTTGTCGATAAGGCCACTGCCCTTTTGGAAGACCACTAAAAGGGGCTTAATAGCCCTATCGAAGAAAAATCACTCTAGTTCGAAAGCTTCTCAAAAGTCACCTCTACTTTTTTTTTTTACCTGGATATACCAAATCCAAATGAAAAAGCTGCCATATACGACGTACTCATAAACCTATAATAAAATAATTTAAATGGGCTCTGTTTACAATGGTAAATGGTGCGTATAAATTCATATATATAACTTTTACGTAACAAAATCCATATAACATTGATTGTTGTATCTTCATACGTAAGATCGTGAATTTACGTCATTGTGAACAGACCATTAAGGCATCAGCTTAGTCATTTGAGCTCACGTCAGTACGTAACGTACACAATAATTACGTTACTGATGAAGGTCTTTTGTAATAATTTCTTATCGGAGATAAATATATTTGTTTTTATGAACCAGACAAAAGTATAATACTTATACTAATTAACGTCGCTCATATAATGTATTTTATTTTTATAATTAATAATTAAATAGTAATTAATAATAATATAATAATAATTAATAATTATTAATAATATAATTAATAACTAATTGGTTAACATTAAATCATTAAATATATGAATGAATGAATGAATGAATGAATGAATGAATGAATGAATGAATGAATGAATGAATGAATGAATGAATGAATGAATGAATGAATGAATGAATGAATGAATGAATGAATGAATGAATGAATGAATGAATGAATGAATGAATGAATGAATGAATGAATGAATGAATGAATGAATGAATGAATGAATGAATGAATGAATGAATGAATGAATGAATGAATGAATGAATGAATGAATGAATGAATTAGAAGCATATAAAATCAATAATGTACTATTCTGCATTGTAATGATAATTGATAATATACTATAGTCATAGTGTATTTCAAGCAGTGAAGCACCCGTGATATAAAATATACATTTTATGTGCACTATTAAAAATAACGTTTTATTGTCCTTCTGATGACAAATAATACCAATACCCCATAGTGATTGCTGTTGTTTATATACTTGCAGGGTCACGATACGATCTCCACTGCAATCAGTTGGTTCTTGTTCACCATTGGATCTCACCCAGAACACCAGGTACATACGATAATTTGTTTACAAATTTCATGTGAGGGCTGAAGAATATACTGAAAATGAGATATATAATTGAGATAAACAATGGGTTTAACATTGGGTTTACACTTGGTCTTAGAGGCCGTCTTTTTTCTTTTTCTTTTACTTGCTGTCGTCAGTAAGACTTAGAAGCTTAAAAAGAACTATAAATAATATTAAGTTTTGCTATAGCACTGATGCCTATGAAAGAGAAGAAGTTATAGCTTTATTTTACTGTATTAGCAATCATGTAATAGAATAGCAGTCTTTATTTTGACCTTATTTTTCATACGCATGTAAATATTATAAAAACGTTATTTGTTCTCTATATATAGCATGGTTGCATTCATTTTAAAGTCAACGTGATAAGTAAGTACTAAATAACATGGCCTGGTATGGGAAAATGACATACATTTTGCCAGTTTATTAATATTTAGCAATTTTTTGGAGAGCATTGATGCTATTAATAAGTTGAATAAGGTTTCCGAGAAAAAAAAAAAAAAAAAAAAACTTATTCTCCAAACAAATTAGCGAAAATCCACGTTTGTCCTATGCTAAGCCATGTTATTCATTATTCAATTATCTCATTGAAGCGCATTTATTATGACGTCATGCGCACACACCCTATATGTTGAATTTTGAGCAAATTTATGTCATTTAGTGCATGGCAATTTAATTAAACCTTGTATGTTTCAAACAGAAAATTGATTTATTTTCATTTCCAGGATCGTATTGTTGAGGAACTGGTGTCTGTGTTCGGTACTTCCGGTCGACCTGCAGATTTGTCTGACCTAACCAATCTCAAGTACCTTGAGCGATGCATCAAAGAAACTTTACGTCTCTACCCCAGCGTGCCTTTTATTGAGCGTAGTGTTCTAGAAGATGCAAAAATTGGTATATATATAAAATATAATTATTTATTTTTTTATACTTATATGTTATTATTATAATTTTTTTTTATGAAAAAAAAAATTACAATAATACAAGCCAAGGTGTTTACCTTTTCAGCTTATTAGCTTATGGCAACAACACAGCTAGGATTATTGATTTTTCTTTTTCATTCAATAATTATACTCATTTTTTAAAATTAATTAGAAAATATTACACAGCTTATTTGAGCTTAAACATAGAGTATAAAAATTTATAACAAAATATAATAATTAAAAAACTGAAAATATTTTGCATTTTATAGAATCACTTTATTTTAGATTTTCTTTTTTAATAATTTATTGACGTTTTGTTTTTGTTGTTGTTGTTTAACATGATTATTACGTTGAACAGTTGAACATAGTATAAATACTATATTGCAAGGTCATAATTAGATCATAATTGATTATGCTATGCTAATTTAGCAACATTTATGATATTTAAATAAAAACATATCAAGCAAAAGTTAAGGTAGACATATACCTTAATTTTAGCTGTACTCTTTCCGTAAATATATATTATGTAATATATATATATATCAATATATATATATATATATATATATATATATATATATATATATATATATATATATATATATATATATATATATATATATATATATATATATATATAAATATATATATATATATATATATATATATATATATATATATATATATATATATAAATATATATATATATATATATCAAAGTATAATATATAAATATTTGAAAATATTTATCTAGCACTATAACACCATCTGAGACGAATCATATAAATGCAAATAAAGTCAAACAGTTAAAAGGGACGACGGCGGCCGGAATCGAACCGACAACCTTTGGATTTGCGCTCCACTGCTCTGACCATTGAGCTACAGCGGCGTCCAATTCTACCTTGATTCTTTACTTGCATTTACACAATTCTTATGACAATTCTTAATTCGATTCCGGCCGCCGTCGTCCCTTTTAACTGTTTGACTTTATTTGCATTTATATGATTCGTCTCAGATGGTGTTATAGTGCTAGATAAATATTTTCAAATATTTATATATTATACTTTGATACAAATATCGCCATCTCGTGGAGTTCTGATCTACACTATGTGTAGTGAGGAAAAACTATATCATTTGAAGTTTAAACATATATATATATATATATATATATATATATATATATATATATATATATATATATATTGAACTATTGCAAATAAAGTGACCACAGCACGTTTCTTTACTAACAATTGCTCTGCTCACTACATTTTGTAACAAAGATAATGATAATTATGAAAGTTGCGTATTATATTACAATATTTGTTATTTTGTCCAATACTTCACGTGGAACCTAATTCCTGGCCGGTGCAATTAGTATTGATGGTAATTAAGTAATTATCTACATTGCGTTCTTATATTGTATAGTGAATAGTGAATAGCAAGATACAACTATCATTTAGTCATGCTTAATGTCTTTTTATGTGTTATAGCCTCCACTAAATACTTAAGTTAAATCTTTAAAATAAATTAAAAATACATTATTTCTCCAAAAATCTAATAATTTTTTTTGTTCTAAATCTTGGAATATTTGCGTTTTATTATTATTTTAAATAAATATAATCATTATCATTGCGACTCATAAATCGAATTACAGTACTGTATATATACTTACTCGTTGCCAGAAAATTCCCTATAACCTATAACATTGAGTCATAAATTCAGTAACCGTATTAGAGATCAGAAATGAAATAATATCTAAATAGCTTTACATTAAAAAGTAAAAAAAAAAAAAAAAAAAAAAAACATTATTTAAGTTTTTCTTCTTGCTTTTATATGGCAATGGAAATAATGGAATCAATCGCAGCGCATGCGGTGCTGCAATTTTTTTAAAATTCAATTTTTAATTTTTTAAATATTATTTAATGAATTTTGTATACACTTGTGATTGCTTTGGTCCCTTATTATCACCATATTTGTAGTTTTAGAATACGATGTATTATATTTAATTAGAAAGTGAATTAGCCATATTGAAGTTATTTTATTTATTTATTGATTCATTCATTGGTTGATTGACTTATTGATTGATCATGAGATAGTTAACTGTTTATTTATTAACATATAATTTTAATTTCAGAACATTACACAATCCCATCAGGTAGCACCTGTTCATTTAACTTATACATGCAACATCGTGACCCTGAATTCTGGCCTGAACCTGAGAAGTTTGACCCTGATAGATTCTTACCTGAGAATGTCAAAGGTCGACATCCTTATGCTTATGTACCTTTTAGTGCAGGACCAAGAAATTGTATTGGTAAGTATATATAGGTCTTAATTATATAAACTAGGAGTATTAATAGTTTGATAGTTTGTTTTTTCTAACAATTTAATAAATATTTTAAAATTGAAGAGCCATATAAGATTGTGATAATGTTTATTTCATATTTTAAATAGCGCTTAATTCTCACGCATAAGAATAACATTGCAAATTTAACGCAAGTTTTTGAATGGCAAACTTAACTATCAAAATCGCGGTGTACTGTACTACTGTACAGTGTATTTGTGTTATTATTGTTTGTATGTTTTGAATATAATATATTGCATTCAAAACTTGTAGACTTTTAAGACCCACGCAGCCGTCTTATTTGATTTATTATTAAATTAATTTAAGAAACTAAGCCACTGTGATTGGCTGAGAGTCGACTCTCAGCCAATCACAGTGGCTTAGTTTCTTAAATTAATTTAATATCAAATAAAATAAGAAGGCTGTGGGGGCCTTTACTCTATATTGCTGAATACTAATTTGAATTTGAAATCAAATTTCGTTTCACTGATAAGATGATTCACTATTATCATTATTTATTTTTTTCAAATGTAGCAACATTTATGTAAAGACATAAATGGAGCATAAATTATACGTAATTATTGTTTTCACGTTTTTTTTTCTTTTTTTTTTTCACGAGAAATATAAAATATTGTTTTATTGTTTCATTACAATGCAGGTTACCGGTTTAATTTTTTTTAAATGTTGCCTTGGCTTAAAACACGTATAAGAATGACTAGTATTTCTACTTTAAATTTTTCCGTAATTGGTAGAGTAATTTTCTCAAAAAAAAAAAAAAAAAAAAAAAAAAAAAGTTTTCCCCAATAAGCATAAAGTGCGTTTTCGCCTTAGATTTCTCTGCGCTCTATACCAATAAACTTATATAATTCAGAGTAGAACAAGCCCAACACACATCAAAGATCACCACGATTGCCATTGAAGTGCATTTTACTGAGCTTATATATAGAAATAATTCAATTCAGAGTACTTGGACTTGGTAACTTCTAGTGATTTTAATCCAGCTTTCTTCTTAACTCTACAGGTCAGAAATACGCCATACTTGAGGATAAGGCCGTAGTATCAACAATTTTACGTCGGTTCAGAGTTGAAGCCGCACATACGAAAGAAGAAGCTCTGATGCAGGTAAGTGGAAACTGGTTGTTATACAACGTGATAAGGCTGTAGTTTCTCTTGAATAGAACACTAATATTATGATAGGAATAAATCTATTATCTCTAGTTTTAACTTAACTTATACGTGCATAACATTTTTACTTCAAATCAAAGTCCTGCTTTGCTGACCCCAGTTGTACACATTTAGTGCTATAATAATAATAATAATAGTTCTCTATTGGGTTTAAAATTGCGAATAGTACATATAGAAAAAATACAAAAACAAGTAAGTAACCCAACGGGTGATGAGAAAAAGGCAAAATGCCTATACCTTTATCAGAAAAACTGCTTCGTCAATAAATAACATATAACGCTAAATTATTATTATTAACGCTAAATAATAAAATAACGCTATATTTTACAATGCGAAAGACTATTACAGAAAAGGGGGGGGGGGGGTAATTTTATTTCATATTCTAAAGGAGGATATTGTCCTGAACCGATACATATGTGAATTTTGCATTTTTTTTTTAGTTCATTAAGTATTTTTAAATAATTTTTATAAAGTTGCGAAATGACATCACGTACTGCATCTTTTTCCTATGCTCACATGCATAAAGTGCAACCTGCATGTGACGTCATTTCGCGACTTTCAAAAATTAATTAAAAATACTTATTGAACTGAAAAATAAAAAATTCACGCATGTATCGGTTTAGTACAATGTCCTTAGAATATGAAATGAAATTAACCACTAAAAATGATTAGTCTTCCTCATTGGCATGTTTTGCCCTTACTTCTTAACCTCCACGCTTCCCCTCTACTCCCGGGTAGAGAACCTTTTCTCTGAGGTCCTTTGCTCCACGAAACTTAGTTCAGGCATTCCCTGGAGAACTTCTGCTATTGAAAAACATGTGTGTGATGCTCCAGGTAGCCGTAACTGTGTAATATGCAGTAGATTTTTTTTTTTTTTTTTTTTTTTTTTTTTTTTTTTTTTTTTTTTGCAAAACGTAGAAGTTTATTATGATGCGAGAAGACATCGATTTAAACTTTAACCGTATAATCCTATCAAGATAAATTGTATTATTATAATGCTCTTATCACTGCATATATAGTACAGGTAAATTATGTTTTAGTATGTTGCTGATAAAATTAGTTTGAATAATAATGTTTTGTTTCTGTATAATATATTTTATAAATAATACTGATAACTATTTGTTTTTGTTTTTCCAGATGGGAATGGTTTTGCGACCACAAAACGGACTTCGAATTCGATTGTACGAGAGAGATGATCTGCCCAATTTACGTGTCTCATCTTTATAAATTGTTTAAATTAATTTAACTTTGTAAATTTTAATTGTGTAGCTTAAATGTAAATTATACATATATTCTATAGACCCGTGTTGCACATATCCTTGCGCTTTG
Source organism: Ecdyonurus torrentis (assembly GCA_949318235.1). NCBI lineage: Eukaryota > Metazoa > Arthropoda > Insecta > Ephemeroptera > Heptageniidae > Ecdyonurus > Ecdyonurus torrentis. The sequence continues at coordinate 4,372,273 of OX439135.1, forward strand.
TCGCCATGTTTGTGGAACCTAATGTGGCTAATGTATTTTCCTAGCATAGGGGAAACATAATTTTTCATCACTTTTGTCGCATACAGTATTAAAGTTTATTTCAACTGTAAGCATATTTATCATATTCTTCTAGCTTATTAGGACCAAGAAATAAGGTTAGATTGAGGTTTAAAGCTTAGTTTGGTATTAAAAAAAAAAAAAAAAAAACGTTTTTCCTATGCTAGCCTGTGTATTCCTGACCAACAAAATGGGGGCTCTTAAATATGAGTGCTTCCCGTCTTTAGTATATCAGTATCGTATATACAGTACTTTTCATGTAGTTGAAAGAATAAAGAAAGAGTATCGCAGAGAAAAAAAAGTGGTCAAAGAAATGCATTTGCTAAAATAACTTGATGTATCATTCATTCGCTAGATACACTTTTTTTATTTTTTATTTTATTATTGTTTGTTTTTTTGAATATCGAAAACTTTTATTTTTAAGTAAACAATACAAAAAAGGTGGTAAATTTTGCCAGCTAAAACTTTTAAAATGGCAGTTTTATCATAATATTAACGTTGATTTGGCCGGAGTCATTGATTTATAATTTATTTTCCATAGCAGCTGCGGGTTTATGACGTCACAGATCACCTTTTTCCGCTCGCGTGGACTAGTGAGCTGTGACGTCATTAACAAGTGTTTTGTTTAACGTATTCTACGCCCTAAAGCTGATTATTTATTTGTTCATCTATTTATTTTTATCTTTTTATAAAATACACGCAGTCGTCTTTTTTTTTTTTTTTTTTTCAATGAAAGCTAGTATTTTAGTTCTATTTACGATTTTTAATACACAACTTCACTAATTTACCTCCTCCATCGCTGCACAAGCTTTTTCCTGCTTGCCGCACTGATAACTTCTATTGTTCTATAGCATTATTACTTATTTATTTCATTATTTCTGTCTGTGTTTTAACTAGCCTATGTATACCAACTGCAAATTGTATGATTCTCTTTTCTTAAATAATATTTACTATTTATATTTTTTATAAAAAAATGACGTTTGCCCCTGTGTAGCATTTTGCTCCACAACTATGCTCCACACAACTTTGCTCCACACAAAATGTTTGATGCTATTAATGTAACAGAATTTTATTTTATTGCAAAAATAATTAAAATATGAATAAAAAGAAAAATATAAATATAAAATATTGTGCAATTTTATTATTTAACAACAATTTAACAATTAAAATAATAATATATATTTATTATATTATTTTTTATTTATATATTATTTTTACTATCATAAATTTTTTATATATTGAAAAGATAATATTCTTGTATTTACCTTGTCCTTGATGCAAACATTTTCACAAAGTTAATTGCCCTTTTTTAACCAAATATAATATAACTTTGTAACTTTATTTATTATTGTTCAATGTTTATGTGATTATTTCAATAAATTTATTTTAACCTCGAAAACTAGATATTTTAAATAATAATAATAACAAGTAAGATATATAGTAATGGGTCCATTTCCCTCGCTTTCTCTTAAAACTGATTTTGAAATAAAATAAAAAAATATATATATATATATTCAGATTTAAATTAAATAATTCAGTTAATTATGCTTGCAAGGATGATAGTTATCTTGGATAAACACACTAATAAGAAGCCTTATTGCAAAGAAGTTTTTTTTCACCACAAAAATTAAAAGCATATAAACTTCTTTTTTTTTCCAATTATACAAATATTATTGTTAGAAATAATCATCAATACGTTACATAATAGCATAATATTTCTATTTAAATATTTATATAGGTCATTCATTCATTCACATTAAGGGTTGTATTAGATGGCTTGTATCTCAAAATTTAAAAAGAAATTTTCGAAACTTTATGATGCCATTTGAAAGTTAATGGTAACAGCTACGTATGATAAAATTTTCAGAACCCGTGACCATCAGATAAGAGAGAAAATAATTATTGGAATTAGCATGAGCTCTTATAGGACTAAAACTTCAAAAAATCATAATTTAAAATCTAGGATGGTGCCCCCCCAGGGGGGAGAGGCCCTTTTTTTTAAAATATATTTTTAACATTTTTGAAGATACCATATCCTAATATATCACTGCATGTGCAAAATTTCAGATTTTTTTTACTTTATGATTTTTTAGTCAAATCCCACAGTAACCTGATTTCCCGCCTTAAACTTACTATGCGAAATTAATTTTGTATAATAATATATGATAATCAATGATATGATAAATATAAACAGTTTAAAATAATATTGAACCAGCAATTTATTTCGCCTTCCATCGCAACATTAGATATTCCTTGTTTGTGACCTCAACATTGGATTTTCCTTGTTGGTGACCTTTTGATAATAAGGTCAATCTCAATATGATACCGAGCTATCGTCACTCATAAGTTGAATATTATTATTAATATGATAGCAGTTTATATTCATACAATATTCAACATGCGACTGCTATTTCTACTGCTATGGTTATTTACACCTTGCATTCTAGCAGCAATTTTAACCAGCAATATTAATAGGAATGCATTAGGTAAGATCAATTTTAAATATATTATTTTTTATTTTATTATAGATATTGGTAGTTTACAAACTACACATCATAGTATAATTATTTTAATCGACTCTATCAATTTTTGAAACTTTAATAAGTTTACAACTATAGATTTTATAACACAAACATTTTCATTAATTTTGGAGTCATTGCATAAACAAGAATTATATAGCTGGCAGATCTTTTTTTTTTTTTTTTATTTTTTTTTAAAAAATTATATATATATATATATTTCTTTTCTACATGTTTTGGGTATATTTTTTCCTCTAAGAATGTACTACTATTTTTTTTATCGTTCGTTCGTTCGTTTATTTATGTACTTTTATTTAGTTATATTATTTTAATATAAATAATATATACATACTTACAGTATTTAATTATTTACTTACTCCTCCAATTGATTGACTGACTAGATATGACACACATGGCCACACTCTGCGGTAAGAGGGAGATGACTACGACAGATCTGATATTTGGAGGCAATGAAACTGATGTCTACGAGTGGCCATGGCTAGTAGCTCTCTACGGTATTGCTACCAATGGACTCAAGTTCCGCTGTGGAGGGTCTTTGATTAGTAATAACCTAGTTATTACAGGTAATGTACTGTATGCACGATCAAGAGCATTAAATTTTCTCAATTACGTTAAAATTGAAGAAGAAAAAAAAAATTCCATTCATAAGTTTTTTTTTTTTTTTTTTACAACTTGTGGAAAATTTCAATTTCTTGTTGTTCAATAGAGACTATGCATTCATGTTAAAGTTGACACGATGTTAGATCACTCAATACATGGACTGGTATAGGAAAATGACTAATTTAGTAATTTTGCTTCTTTGCATTTTCAGCTGCACATTGTTGCAAACACATTCAACCAGGATCTCTTGTTGTTTATCTACGGAAATATTCTCAGAGCGAATGGGGAGATTACGATGAGAGTGTATCTAAAACTGTAAGTTTATGTATACATATTACATAGTTAGAATGAATGAATGAATGAATGAATGAATGAATGAATGAATGAATGAATGAATGAATGAATGAATGAATGAATGAATGAATGAATGAATGAATGAATGAATGAATGAATGAATGAATGAATGAATGAATGAATGAATGAATGAATGAATGAATGAATGAATGAATGAATGAATGAATGAATGAATGAATGAATGAATGAATGAATGAATGAATGAATGAATGAATGAATGAATGAATGAATGAATGAATGAATGAATGAATGAATGAGAAATTGGTCCTCTTTGGGAAAAAAGTTAAAGATACAACACAAACCTCTGCTATAGCTTTGTAATTTAAAATCAATTTAATTCATTATAATGCCTTAATAAAATTATTATTATTATTAAAGTTCAATAAAATTTTGTCTGAACAGGTTGTAAACTGCACAATTCATCCTAATTACAAAGAGCGATTGAAGTCAGACTCGGACATTGGTATTTTACTACTTGAATCTCCTGTGACATTTAGTACGGGACTTCAACCCATCTGTCTGCCTGAAGAGACTGAGAAACAAACTGAAGCTAATATCAACGGAATTGTAAGTACAGTACATACAGGGGTGTATGAGCATGACGTGAAGAGTTTCAATCAAGTCTTAAAGGCGTAGAACAACTTGAAAAGAAAAAAAATTGTCTATTATTATCCTAATACCTATAAATATCAACGTTGATTTGGCTGAAGTCAGAGTCATTGATTTCGAATTTGTTTTCCTTTCTCAAAAAGGCATATTCGAATTTATAACGTCATAGCTTGCTTGTTTCTGCGCGCGCGCGTGTGGACCAGTGAGCTGTAAAGTCATAAACCAGCATCTTTAATTTCTAAGAAAAAAAAAAGTTAAGAGAGAGAAAGAGAGAGAGAGAGAGAGAGAGAGAAATCAATGACTCCAGCCAAATCAAAGTTGATATTTAGGTATGTTAGGATATTATACAAGTTTTTGGTTCAAGGTACTCTACGCCTTTAATGAAAATTAGCATCGGTTTCGAATATCACATTTTGTGTTTAGTTTAATAATTAAAAAGACCTAAAGTTTATTATTGACTTACTATTTTATTTTCAGGTGGTTGGATGGGGCATGACTAATGAGTCAAAAGTGTCTGAGTTTCCAATGAAAGCAGAGATGCCTGTAGTGTCATATGATACATGTTTAAATAGCCACTCTAATTTCCAGGATAAATTGACAAAAAATATTTTCTGTGCTGGCAAGAGGGATGGTAATAGTTATTATTATTATTATTAACCCAAGGGAGTTTGTGAGGCTCATCACAGCTCTGCTTCATAGTAACTTGACCACATAATACCACTTTAAGGGAGTATAGCGTATCGACCTTATATCTCAAAAACTAGCCTGTGTTTTGGGTCTAAATTTGGTGTCATTGTGTAGCTAAAGATCACACCTAGCCGTGATAAAAATGTCAAGATATTTAACTGTCCTGAAAAAAAGAAAAAAATTATTGAAATTAACATTGGGCCTTATGGGCTTAACATTTCAAAAAATCATATAAAATTAATTTGCACGGTGACCACCCAAAATTTTTATATCACGTATCTGACGTCACAATGTACCGCCGCCAATCACAGTCACCGCTCTGGTCACGTGATAAATATAAGCCCCTCCCTCAAGTTCTTTACCCCTATCACGACACCATCGGTACAAATTGTGACGTCAGATACGTGGTATAACAGTCAAAATGAAAATAAATACAAAATCAACGTGTTGGTGTCTAATTCATGGATAATAAGATATGGTAATTACCAATCTAGTATTCTATATAATAAAAAAGTAAGTTGACAAGGGATTTAATCTATATTATAGAAATAACCAGTTAACGTTATAGTTAACTTAACGTTAACGATTTTACTTTAACGACTACAAGACTGAATTATCTTTGTTTTTAATAAACGTATTTGTTTTGTTTGATGTGAAAATAGGTACAGGTCCTTGTGTAGGAGATAGTGGAGGAGGATTTTACGTACGTTATACGACTGATGATGGACAAGAGAGGTGGAAACTTCAAGGTGTTGTCTCACGTGCATTGAGAGATCAAAAGAACGTTTGTCTTTTTGATGAGTTCTTTATGTTTACTGACGTCACAAAATTTATACCATGGATCAATGATGTTGCTAAATACCGTAAGTTTGTTTTTGTTATATTAAATGAATATTATTAATAGATTTTATTGTGAGGGTGAAATGAGTGTTTTACAGTCAGTTACAATTTTAAATTGATACAAACAAAAATTACATTAATGTAATATTAATAATGTATAATAATAAAAATATTACTTTTAAGTAATTCATATTGTTTTTTTTTATTATATATTAAAATGGAAACTCATCAAAAAAATGTGCAAATACACACACACACACACACACAAATATATATATATATATATATATATATATATATATTATAATGGTGTGTGTAAGTGTGGAAACTAATATTTCCTTCGTTAACAGTATATTAAAACTAATAAATAATTAAAATTACATCTATAGGCATATTTCCGCCATTTAAACACTCCTCCCTTGAATGTATGCTAACTGCTCTACACACATGCACAATAAGTTGCATATAATCTAGGCTCTTATATCAACTTGTTTGATGTGGAATAAGGAATAATATATTTTTTTTGAGTGAGTGAGTGAGTGAGTGAGTGAGTGAGTGAGTGAGTGAGTGAGTGAGTGAGTGAGTGAGTGAGTGAGTGAGTGAGTGAGTGAGTGAGTGAGTGAGTGAGTGAGTGAGTGAGTGAGTGAGTGAGTGAGTGAGTGAGTGAGTGAGTGAGTGAGTGAGTGAGTGAGTGAGTGAGTGAGTGAGTGAGTGAGTGAGTGAGTGAGTGAGTGAGTGAGTGAGTGACTAAAACATATAATAGGCATATATATATACATATAAAATATAATATATATATATATATATATATATATATATATATATATATATATATATATATATATATATATATATATATATATATAAATAAAGTTTAAATCTTTATAATATTCAATGTATATTTTTCATCAGATGTGCCGAAGAGCTTTGAGATGGTCACAACAGTCGAAGAAGAAGAGGCAGCGCTGCTGCTTCAGAACCAGAAGTGTACGGCACAACTACCAAAATTGTTAAAGACTCATAAGAACCAAGTGTTTGAACTTACGGAGCTCAATGAAGCTTTGACTGAAGAAAGAAGGCAGCTGAAGAGAGATTTTGAGGTAAATCATTTGTAATAAAAAGGTAAATTTTGGTGCTCAAAATTAACAATGTGCCACTTATTAACTCCTAATTAAGATAGATAATTCTTTTTTTTTTTCTTTGATTACCCGTATGATAGTGATCAACTTTAGTTATGACAAAGAGAGTTTCGTGTGTTTCCGAGTGTTCGTTATGACACAAAAAATTAAAATCATAAAAAAGAACAACTTTATTTAGTAGGATACTTTAGAAATTCATGACTTCATCAATTCTGGGTCTACAATAGAAATTTTAGCACGAGTTTTCTACTTTACATGTTTTTTCCCTAGTTTGTGAGAGTATACTGAAGTGACAAAAATATTTGTATGTTATGTATGTATGATTGTTGATAGTCCTATGCATAAGTTTTTTTTTTTTTTTTATTTAAGATTTTTATTTTTTATTTTTTTTTTGAGGCTAGTAGCTCTTTAAGTCACATTTCATCTTTACTTCATGTTACTTTTATATTTTGCAACCTTTCAGATAATAAAATATCAACCGATCAATAATAATAATAATAATAAAAATTCTGTAATATTTATTTTTTAATAAATTTCTGTATACATTATAAATATTATTATATTTCAGAGAGCACATAAATTTGAGTTACAACTTAAAGAGATTAATGAAGCCGGCATTAAAGCAATGAAGAACGGAGACTACGTTACAGCGTTGCATTCGATGTTTGCGGTATTGGAAATGAGAAGAAGAATCTCAGGTAAAATCAGCCTTTGCAACTATATATGTACCATTTTGTATACTCTGACTTTAAATAATTAGTTGTAAACTGGTGTATTATTTATTTTTATTATATAGTACTTTAAAAAAAAAAAAATTTCACACTTTGTCTGTCTGTTTGTCACACACACACTCTCTCTCTCTCACACACACACACACACACAAACACACACACACACACAAACACACACACACACACACACACACACACACACACACACACACACACACACACACACACACACACACACACACACACACACACACGCTTGTAATTAAGCTCTATAGTGAGTACTTAAAACTTTTATTAAAAATTCGATACGCTTAAACATATAATTAAAATATTTAATCACTCTTTTAAATATTTTAGTAACATTTATTTTGACACATAATCAATGCATTTCTATACTCTTCAGATCACTACCTTTTTTTAAAAATTATTTCATCGTCGTAAATTTTAACCACGTTTCTGTGCGGCTCTCAGCCAAAATGACAAAAAATATGTCTTGTCTCAAAAATGTTTTCTCACTTTTGCAGACCCCCTTACTTACTCTAGAATGTTTAAAACTTGTTTAAAAAAACGCGTAAATTCAAGGGCGTTTTCTGGTCCAAATTTCACATTTTTATTTCAATTCGTAAGCTGTAAATTTAAACCGGTTCGAGCACCCGCCCGGGCCAGAATCTTCGGGTGCTCGTTTTTTTTGAAAATAATTAACCCGGGTTTCGAGCTTTTATCTCGAAAACGAGATATTTCGAGTTAAGCTCGTGAACATGGATGCTCGTGAATGACTCGTAAAAAAAACGAGCTTTTGAAAATAAATTGAGATAAAGAAATTTTTTTGCAGAAAGCAAAGGAAAAAAAGTTTGCAATTTTTGTTTAAAATGGTGTTTTTAATAGTCTTATCATGCAAAATAAGCTGTTTAAAACACTAATAATTTTTTTTAATGACTTTTACCCTTCAAAAACAATTTTTTTGTAATGCAAATCAAGTTTTTTTTCCTAGGCTTGAAAGCTCGTTTTCCTATTTCGGCTCAAATATCGAGCTTTCCGAGCTTTGGCTCGTTTTTCGAGTTTAAGCTCAATTTCAAGCTAAATCCGGGTTTCAAGTCAAACCGGGCTAAAAAAATGTCGAGTTTTTTACAGCTCTAATTTTTTATTCTTTTTTTTTTTTTTTTTTTTTTTTTTTAATTATCTTACGCATCCACTGTATTGTATACTGGAAATTAATAGACTTTTATTGTTATAATACCTGTCAATACTAACTTTTACTAATTTCTAATAAATATTTTTATATGTAGGTGAAAATCACGTGCACACTGTAAACACCAAGGCAGCTGTGGCAACTCTTTTGTCTCAACAAGAGCGTCACGGAGAAGCGGAGAAATTATATTTAGATTTAGCTCAGGTATTTGAAATTAAGAACTGTATTAATATATTCTAATAATATAATAAATTTGAAGAAAGATATCAAATAATCAAATGATAGAGTAGAGTGTGGAATCAAATGTTGTACATTTTGTTACTTTCAGGCAATTTATTATGATCGAAGCATTTTTTTTTTTGTACAAATTAGAAAATGACAAATATGGAGCTATACTGCTTTTTTCATAAGTTTAAAGAGTTGTTCATAACCTGACCAAAAAAAAAAAAAAAAATTAAATTTTGTTTTAAAAAAGTCCAAAATTTGTGTTTGTCCTATATGCTGAGTATGGGCAATGTATTTTTCTATTCAAACATGGCGATGGCGCGCAATTTCATTTAACTACCTTATTGTAAATTGTTGTGCTCAACGTTGTTGTTGTTGTTGTTGATGTTGTTGTTGTTGTTGTTGTAAACCTTGTAATATGATCATGATTTTTATTTTTCTCAACAGGTACCAAGTTCAGCACTAGAAGAAGCTCATGTTCATCGATCACAAGTCTTACTTCAGTTAGCAAGACAGCAAATACAAACTGGAAAACTAGAGGAAGCACTCGCTACATACGACCAGGTAACACAGCAATATTAACTTTTATCTTAAAAACATTTAAGGGAGGCGGGGGTACCAACCTTATATCTCAAAAACTAGAGCGTGTTTTGAGTCTAAATAAGAGTCATTGTGTACCTAAAGCTAGCCGTGAAAAAAATTTCAAGATGTTTGACCATCCCGAAAAAAAGAAAAAAATTATTGAAATTAACATCGGGCCCTATGGGCTTAAAATTTCAAAAAATCATATAAAATATAAAACTAATTTATATGTTATGCTGTTAAGGCGGTCGGGGACCGACTTGGACCGGAAATCGCGAAAAGAACAACTATATTTTCCCAATCATTTTTTGTACATGATTTAATTTCAATAAATCAAACACTATATTTTCAAATAAAATCAAGTAAATTTATTTTTTTTATACCAAAAAATTTTTTAATGATATTTTCAATTGTAAAAAAGTTTCTAATTCGACTAAAATTTCCCGTTCAAATTTAAATTTCCACATTTACATGTTATCTTTAAAGTGTAATAACTTAAATATTTGATCGTGTTTTCACATGTTTGGCATAACTTAATTTTTAAGTAACATTTCCTCTTTACTTTGTGTTATTATTATTATGCGCAACCGTCCTAGTTTGCGAGATATCAGTCGGTCACCTACCCCCTTAACAGGTTGAATTAGTTTTTCAAGTATGCACGAAAAACAATAATAACCACAAAATTAGTAAATTTTCCAAAGAAAATAGCAAAATCTACGTTTGTCCTATGCTGAGCAATGTTATTCATTGCTCAAGAAGAGCATCAAAAAGCATTCAGAATGACGTCATGCGCACACACCCTATATAGGTTTTATGCAATAAAAATAATAATAACAAGAAAAATTAACTGTTAATAGTTTTCCAAATTAAATAGCCAATTATAAAAACAATTTTCCTATGCTGAGCAATGTTATTTATTGCTCCAGAATGGCGTCGACGCGCATTCAGTATGACGTCATGCCAATGTACCTTATAAGGTTTTTATGCAATTTTTTTTATATATTTATAATTCATAAAATAAAAAATACTTTATATTTTGTATATATTGTATTGCTGAATATGTTTTGTGATATACTTCATGTAGTTCGGATGTCACCCCCACTCCCTATATCTATCGCCAGATGTTCATTATAACTGACCTGCCTTCATAATACAATACATAATGCACTGTGATGTACATTTAAGAGTAGGAAGTGTGAAACACATAAACTGCATGGCCAACTGGGATGAACATGTAGGAGTAGGAAGTCAACATGTCATCCCCTATCTTGTCGCACCAGATGTGAATTATAACTGACCTGCCTTTATAACACACTGTGATGTACATGTAAGAGTGAAGTCAGCAAATCATCCGCATGTTTGTCGCCAGATGTGAAATCACATAACTGACCTGTCTTAATAATAATGCGATGAACATGTAATAGTAGCAAGTCTATGTTACACTGTCGCATATTTGTCGACAGATGTATGCAATCTAGCCAAAACAAGGTCGTTCCCGTCAAAAGCTGTATCCGCGGTGCTAAACCAATCAGAGAGCGTGTTATAAACCTACTAGCCAATCACAGTTGACTTTACATAGTAAATTACACTGTATATCCGCTCGAAGTAGTTTTGGGAGAAATGTAAATGATAACTGACCTATCTTAATAAAGCCTATAGGACAGCGGTCCTTTCTTAGTGATTTTCTTAGCGCAGCGATAAAATTTGGACGCTATCGCAGGGGTGGGATAAGAATTGCGATAAGAAACGACCGCTATCTTGAGCTTAACAATACAATTTGTGCATGGATTATGAAACTGTCTTAGGTTCTTTTATGCCAGGAAAAAAGAGGGCAAAGTTCCATAATGCTCCAATGTTAATTAAATTTCTCTTGCCAGGACAAGTCCTCCTCTCACTTTCTATAGGGTGTACGCATGATGTCACTGCATGTGCTTCGACGCCATACTGGAGCATTGAATAACATTGCTCAGCATATAAAACAAACGTGGTTTTAGACTATTTTCTTTGGAAAATTAGTTTTTTTTATTATTATTTTTCTCGCATATAATTCACCCTAGTAACATTATAGCATCGCGATGATTTAAGAAATGTTGCTATATAAGTATTTTTAAAAATTTTCATTTTCAATTACAGCCCTATACTATGTATATTATTTAGTGGTCACAAATGGCGTCTACTTTTATTTGAATGCAATCATCCTGTGTATATTACAAAGAAAACTGGCCCATTATATTATTACACTTTATATATATATTACTTATGTTTATTTTATTAAAAAGCATTAAATTTTCTATTATAGTTTCAATTATGTACAAAGAAATAAAAGTGTATATTCTGAACAAGCTTGAATTTTTTTTATTAATTTATTTTTTGTTAATTTTTTTTATTTTTAATATAATGCCGTTTGTATATTGTTAAAGAAGGGAAATTAACACTTTTGTTTGTGTGTGAAATGTTTTTTTTTTTAATTAATCAGTAATTTATTGATTTTCAATATTTATTTTATTTATTGATATTTTTGTTATATATTTTTAATATTTACATACACACATATCATGACGCTATAATCCCTTTCGGGGTAAGCCAACAAACACAAATGTTTTATCCTGACCCAGTGATAGACCTCCACAACTTCCTATCCTGACATACTACACTTGCCTTCTCCAGTCTATATAATACGTTGTTTCGCATACATTTCCTTTTGCATTTCATACTGCGTAATTCTTATTTTTCAAACATCTTCCAAACCACCTCAGACCATTATGTTTTAGGCCTGCTTCTATCTCTCCTTCCATTCACTCTACTATGAAATACCTGTTTTGTTATTCTTTCATCACCCATTCTCTCATATTCTTACATATTTTTTTTTATTTATTTCAATATTTAATTATTATTTCATTCATTTCTTACTAATTTATATCTTTATATTTCATAGGCTATCTTGGAAATGCTACAAAAAGAAACAATAAACAACTATGATTTATTATTAGCTAAAAGAGAAAAAGCAAATTTATTATCCAGCCGACTATCACGTTACGAAGAAGCATTAGAAACTTATCATGATATTTTTAATTCTACACTTCAAGCTGATGCTGACGTCATAGATAAAGTAGTGACGTCACGTGAGTTTGCTCGAGCACTCAACTTGATGAATAAACATGAAGAAGCTTTGGAAGTTTTGAAGACGGTGATGGTACATCGGGAAGAAATAAAATCGGACAGTGAAGATTTAGCTTTGATTTTGTTTGAGCTGGCATGTACTTACGAATATCTTGGACAGCTAGAACAGGCTATTGCAGTGTATAATTAAAGAAATTGACTAGAAAAAATTGCATTTTTATATTACAAAATTATGAAGCTTATCGATTAAAAAAAAATTATATGGCTTAAATAAGTTACCACTTAAACTGAGAAATGCTCAATCTGTTAGTGATTTTTAAATCTCAATTACAAAAACTCTTATTTGAGAAATATTTTGGATTTTATAGCTTTAAATTTCCTTGTTGCTCATTAATTGTATAAATTCATATTCTCAATAAAAAATTCTCATAACGTATTTATATATTATCAATTTTAATTTTCATTTCAATTTTATAATGAAATATGATATGTAAATATATTCTCAATTGACCACTTGCAATGAACGAACTTTTTAAAATAATTTGAATAATTCTTAATGCATTTCTTATGTAAAAATCGTTTTCACTTACTTGCTGCAACAATTAAAAACATTTTATTGCAAGTGGTCCATTATGTAATTTAGTGAAAGGAAAACTTTTAAAATTAAAATATTGTGTTTATAAATGAACTATAATTTTAGTGAAATTTTGTAAACATAAATTTTAAATGAATTTTAACATTATATGTCTAACACTTAACACTATTCATTATTATATATTATAACTGACTGTACTGTAAAAGTTGGGTTAAATTGAGAGGTTGTACGCCTGATTTCGCCTAATAAAAGCCGTTAATTATTATTAAACACGTAAAAGTATGTCTAGTCTCCGGAATCGGTGGAATGGTTTTCTCAAAAATCACAAATAACGTGTTTTTCCTTGCGCGTAATATTAAATTAGAGGACCCTTTAGCGTTCCGCGCGCGCTGTACTAATAAGCTCCATTGATGGGACTTACATAAAATTACTAAATCTTCTCTCAAAACCCAACTGTAGCGCGCCCTAGAAGTGATCCATAACAACCCACACAAATTTTTTATACTAATTTTTGTCTGTTTCTGACGTCAAAAACTGGAATAGTCATGCAAATAGCAGTCAAAAAAGCGTTTTTTTTTTCTTTTTTATACTGTAATATGTAGAACCCGGATTAAAATGCACTTTTTTTCGGAAAAAAAAGGCGCCTAAAAAGGCACTTTATTTTGGGAAAAAAAAAAAAAAAAAAAAAAAAAGGCACTAAAAATGCAATATGATATAAAATGAGGTATGCAACAGTTTTAATTTTTTTTTTTATCATAATCTGAATGTTATCTTGACATTCTAATACAAATACAGCTATTTTGATGAAATTCATTCAAAATAAATATTAATACGTACTTTGTTTTTATAAATATTTAATTCCTTTAAGAACTATTTAAATACATTTAGCAATAAAGAATTTTTTTATAGTATGAATGTTTTCAATTATATCAATAATTTTTTTTATATATATCGAGGGTACTCCGCTATAATGTCCTAAGTCCACTTGACCTTGAAAAATAAAAAATCGTCAAATCAACCCTAAATTTTGGATTTATCCATTTCAGGTCATTTGTAGCAAAAAATGTTTTTCAAGGTCAAATGGACTTAGGACATTATAGCGGAGCACCCTCGATATATTTTTAAATTTAAAATTTTTTTAATACGTAAATCAAAATTGGAAATCACTTTTTTTTTTTTAGTATAAATTTGTACAAATATATATATATAAAAAAAGAAGGCAATAAAGGCACTGTTTAGAAAAAAAAGGCATGAAAACCAAAAATAGGCAAAAAAAATCACTTTTTTTATTGGATTTTCCTGACCACCTTCTAACGATCGATGGAGATATGAAGTTTGAACAAAATAGACCCGGTGCATATTAAAGGCACTTTGCCTACAAATCCGGGCTAACTCGGTAAGCAGGATTTTATTATTACCATTTTTAGGATATGAGAAAAACGTAGATAAAAAAGTCAAAACTGTTTTAAATTCAATTCATTATTGTAGTTTTAATAGCAGAAACATACATTTGGTGCCGACAAAGAAAATATTTTTTTTTTAATTAACAGGAAAGTTAATTTAATAAATTATGCAATTGTTTAATTATTGGAGTCATTGATGAGGCTCTTACTTGGTAGCTTCTTGTTGTTCAAACTTTGGGAATTTACTGGAAATTTCTTGCCACGTACTACGTCCAAAACTGAGGTCACATACTACCTGGGGTAACTCAATTATCTGAAAATATAAATATCAAAATGTCAGTAAAAGAAATATAAAATATCAACTGACAATTTTGTTCATTAAAAATAATAATAATAAAAATAATAATAAATAAATTTTAGTAAAAAAAAAAACTTTTCTAAAATAATTTAATTAACTTTTATTTATTTGACTTTTCTAACCAGGGGGCTAAGCCAGCCCCACAAGGGTAAAGAGACAAAGTATGATGAAGTATACTATGAGTAAAAAATACGTACACCTTCTCAGGTAAGCTTAGCAGGTAGAGCAAGGGGCACATATTTTTTACTCTCATAGTAGAGGGGGGTGTACATTATCTTATTACCCTTACAGGGCTCGCTTATCCCGAGAGCAAGAAAAGTCAAGTAAATGACTAATTTCTGTTGAATTGTTTTAAAGAAAGATAAAAATTCTTATTTTAAAGGTTAAGGATCACTTTGATCGCTAGTTTTTTTTTTTTTTTTTTTTTTTTTTTTTTTTTTTTTTTTGCACACAGAACTGTTATGATTCTTACCGGGATTCTGAGTTGTGTCATGGAATCTCTGTCTCTGAGAGTGGCAGACTGAGGATCCTTCAAAGAGTCAAAGTCTACGGTGATGCCGAAAGGAATGGCGATCTCGTCTGTGCGTGCGTAGCGACGTCCAATAGATCCACTGGAGTCATCGACCTTGTGTGACACATCGAGCGCCGTCAGTTCACGGGCTGCAACATTTACATATCACAACGTGAGGGGAAATTTTTTAAACAACATACAGGATGTTCAGTTCATCAATGGCAATATAATATGAAGTTTTAAGTATCCTTAAAAAAAAAAAAAAAAGAAAAGAAAGAAAAGAATTCCATTTGACTGGAACTTTGAACTCAGAACTTTAGTTTGCTGGGCCACTGCAACCATTGCCATGGTTAGCACAGTTGAAAAAACACATTTTCAAACTTTTCTGTGTAAAATAGGTGATAAATTACAAAATCATATAACATAAAAACTCTTCAGTTATCTCCCCACACAAAGAAATTCAATATATTTTACATATTTGATGCCCATCAACAAGTAAATAAAGTTGCAACAATACAAATAAACGGACCCTTTTACAAGGGTTCTGATGTTTGCTGTCTGATAGGGCAAAGCAGGAAACTTACACTTAAAGCAACCTATTGACTAGTAAAGGAACAACTGTTTTGAAGCTGACTATGAGCAATTTCAGTCTGTTTCTAATTACTGTGCAAGCGTAGTAATTAGAAACGGAAGCGGATGTGACAGAAATCGCTTATAGTCGGCCTCAAACCCGTTGTTCCTTTACTAGTCAATATTAACGGTCTCCCCTACAAGCAAGATCAATCCAATCAACAAAGTTAAGGTTTCTTCCATAACAACACATGTAAAAGTTATGGTTATTTCAACCATCATAAAAAAAAAAAAAAAAAAAAAAAAGCTTATAGGAGAAGCCAATAATTTTGTTTGCTTTACTGTCACTTTTCTATCCATCAAAATGATGGATAACGATGAACGTTTTTACATTAGCGCATCTCCATCCATCAATCATGACCCCAATGAAAGGATACATAAATTTATATTAACACAGCTTGTCCAGTTGGAATTTATTAGATTTTTTTAGCATGCGCTGTTTGCTTTCCCATGTGAATGGTGCAGATTTGAGTGATCATTATTTTCAACATGGTTAGAAAGTATTTATACTTACAAAGTTTCTTGACCAAGGGTTGGAACTCCTGGTTGTTACTGAGAGGTAACACACAGCACTTGAGTGGCGCGACTGCAGATGGCAGTGAGAATAACTGTAATTAACATAGAAACTCTCTGTAATCGTAATCAAACTGACACTTTTACAAAGAATGAAAGTTTTTGGTGAAGAGTGGGAAATACATAAAGAGGAAGGTCAGGGGTTACAACATGGCTTTTTCAATGTTAGATAATGAGATGAACTGTTCATTGACTCACATAATATGATGTCCTAAATTCCTTCTGTAGCCCCATGGTAGCCCTGCAAACTTGCGCTCATCCTATGAGATATGCAACCTGCTACAACTTTTCTATAGTAAAGCCATAGCTATGACATAAAAGATACGGGACAGGTTGCATATCTCGCAGAATGATCATGAGTTTGCTGGGCTACGGAAGGGCTTTGGGTCATCATTTGTGAGTTTATGAACAGTTCTTCTCATTATCTAACATTGAAGAAGCCATGTTGTAAACCCTTAATTTCCTCTTTAAAGGGATTCTAGCATCTAAAAATTAAATACAAACTGTAAAATTCATGAGATAGGACCATAGTTTTTTTTTTTTTTTTTTTTTTTTCAACACACACACATAATATTATGTCCCTCAACACTTTTGTAGCCTCACAAACAAAGGTTAAAAAACTGTAAAGTAGGCAACTTTAGGAATTCATGACGTCATCAATGCCGAGTCTACAATAGACATTGAAGCACAGGTTGCTTACTTTATAAGTTTTCTTCCCAGTTTGTGAGAGTACTGAAGGGTTAAGAGATACTGCTACAATATGTGTATGTATGTATAATAGTAACATTTCATTATTTATCATTGAGTTTTTTTTTCTTTTTCTTTTTGAGACCAGTATCTGCATTAATTTCCTATGTTTTTGCAGGCCTATGCTTTTAGCAATCTCCACTTTTTTATTCTTTCTAAAATTAAGTGACTGAAAACAACTTAAAATGATGTAACATATAAGCCACTAACCGTGCGCTGCTCGTCTCCCTCCCTCATCTTAAAGTTGTGCTCGAAGACAGCGTACATGATACGTCCAATACCAAAGGAAGGTTCTATAACGTTGGGAATCACTTCCTCTACGTGCACTGTCTTCTTGTAGCTCTTGACACTTAACATGTCCGAGCTCAACGTGAACTTGTTCTCAGCAATCTCTAGTACGTACTCTCTGGAACACATGATACGCTTGCATTGAAAATACATTTACAAATTTTGAGGCTCAAATTTGAGCTCATTTATTATTATTATTATTTTTCAGTGAAATACTTTATTATGCAACTTGCTATACATTAATAATTCATTGCTGCAAAATAAGTGATCAATATTGTTCACTCAATGCTTTTCTGATAGGGTGTATGCGTGTGACATCATACTGAATGCACTTTGACGCCATACTGGTGCAATGAATAACTTTGTTTAGCATAGGAGGAATGAGGTTTTAAGCTTTTTTTTTTTTTTTTTTTTTTTTTTTTTTTTTTGCACAATTATAATTTTTTTGATTTTATTATTTTGCTTGCATATTTAAAAACTTAAATTAACTTGATAATTCTAGTAAGATTTTCGATAAACTATGGGACTTTCTTCCTTAACTATAGTAAGGCCCTTGTGTTTTCCTCTATGCATTTGTTTTATATTATAAAAATTGAGAAACAGAGTACAGTCAACCGGGGTGACTTTGAACACCCGGGGTGACTTTGAACACTTGGCTACTTTAACTTTCCACCCTTGTTACTCAATAGTGGGTGGTGCCACTATGTTCAAATTTTTTGTGTGCATAGTGCACATGTTCAAATTTAATTTTGCTGGCTTTTTTAGTTCCCCAAATTGTTTGTTTTCCCTGAAAAAAAATTTTTCTGAGAAGTGAGAAAGTTAACAATAAACAAACACCCTTAAACTTTCAACCCTGGAGGGTGGTGAGGTGAAAGCTAGCATA
Organism: Ecdyonurus torrentis; assembly: GCA_949318235.1. Taxonomy (NCBI): domain Eukaryota; kingdom Metazoa; phylum Arthropoda; class Insecta; order Ephemeroptera; family Heptageniidae; genus Ecdyonurus; species Ecdyonurus torrentis. The sequence continues at coordinate 4,390,934 of OX439135.1, forward strand.
TGAATCTGGTACCATCTTGTCAGATATAGCCTCCTGACAATGTATACCAAATTTTATTGCAATTGGGCAAGAGTTTAATTTTTTATAGCCTAATTTGTCCTCCGGGGTGACTTTGAACACCTACCCGGGGTGACTTTGAACACCTCCGAGGCACATTTCCCATGTTAAGTATAGGACTTAAAATTTAATTTAGCTGTATCATTCTGATACTTTGGCATTTTGTATTCAAAGGGCTAAAGAATTTAACGAGTATCAAATTTTTCATCTGACCCTGACCCTTGACCCTTAAGTGACCCTGAAAATCTTTTCCTTTACTCTTAGCAAAGTTTTAACCTCACCATTGGATTGCTTGCCCCCAAAAACCTACATAACAACATCTTACTTGTCAAAATATCTCAATCCATTCCCAGGTTAAGACTTTTGAAAAAAGGGTCCGTCCGCAGGAAAGGGTCATGACCCTACCCTACAAAGTATGTTTTTTGACATGTGAACAACCAAGGTGTCAATTCTTAGGTTTTGAGGACCTAGGAATTCAATGGTGCTGTTAGAATTTCTCTAAAATTAAAATTTAATAAAGCAAGGGTCATTTCAGGGTCAAGGGTGCCGGGCAGCTAAAAATTAGGGACACCACCTTATTCAGTACTGATTGATATACTCATAACCAAAAATTCAGCTGAAAAATCAAATTTTAATTTTTTCCCCTATCTTTAACATTGAATTTTGGCACTCCAGTAAAAAAATTACTAATTAACATTAATTAAGGGTAAAACTATTAAATACCATTCATACATTACAACATTTGAAATTAAATTGCTTAGCAAAGTAAAATCACTCAATTTTGTACAAATATGCATTGATTTCCTATTGAAAATATGGTTAAAATGAATTTTGGGCAAATAAAATTAAAATAATTAAATTGGGGGGTTGGGGGTGGACTTAAAGTTGTCGTATCATATAACAAGACCCTTAGTAATATGGTCCATGGAAGTTAAAGACTCAAAATTCAATCCAAAGCCAGTAATAATTTTTTTAATTTAGGTGTTCAAAGTCACCCCGGAGCCGGGGTGACTTTGAACACCTAGCTTTAATTTTTTATTAATTAGGTTTTTTGAGGAAATTTAAAAACAACACATGGGATTAGTAGTAGTAAGTGAGCTACACCACCCCAAATTTTTTAGTTGCACTGAAAAAATTATTTTTCAAGATATTTGCAAAATACTGCAAAAAGTGTTCAAAGTCACCCCGGTTGACTGTATTAATATTGTCTCACCCCTTGTCCTTGAGAGATTTCTCAAGGTCAATTAACTGCTCTGCACTCAAGTTCGCCAGTTGCTCAGAGATCATCTTTGCATCCTTCTTGAAGATCTTGCCGATCACTGCACGATTGGCAGCAGCCTCTGAAAGTTAAAACATTCAACTGTAAATAATTCCCTTGATATCACAATGTGTGAAGATCATAATTAACTTTAAATTTTGTTTGAACTGACTTTCTAAAGGAGAATTAAATTTGAATTTTTGAATTTAAGTGGGTTGTACACTCCTCTGGTTTTAAAATTACCCATCAAAAGGAAGCCACTTTCTTTGAAGTTAGGCTTGATAAATTTATTTTAAAGTTTCTCTACAGTTCTCTGCTGGTTTCTCTTATCTTTTTCTTTAATTAATATTGATCATAAATAAGCAAATAAGTACATATCAATCTTGTTGCGAAAAAAAGGCTTATCTCGTATTTTGTCAGGGGAAGCAAAAGGCCTATCTCTTTTTTTGTCAGTGGAAGCAAAAGGTCTATCTCGAGCGCCATCTCCATAACGTTTGGAAACGAGATAGGCCTTTTGCTTCCACTGACAAAAAACGAGATAGGCCTTTTGCTTCCGCTGTCAAAATACGAGATAGGCCTTTTTTTGCAACAAGATCGATATGTCCAGTAGAACATGGTGATATTTGCTTACCTGTGACATCAATAGTCTTTGGCTCAGGTAGTTTCTTCTCAGCCACCAACTTCACTCCAGTAGCCTTGGTATGTTGAGTCAAATCAAATGCAGAACGGTCAGCACAACCTACACACTCGATCCAACCCTGAAATATGGGTCAAGTTTTAACATTTTACAATTTTTTTTAGTGCTATTTTAAGTGATATCATTAGTACAGTATCAGAGCAAATTCAGTATGACATGTTAAAAAAAACAAGCTTTTGAAAATAAATCGAGCTACAGAACAATTTTTGAATAAAACAAAGAAAAAATGTTGTAATATTTGTTTAAAATGATGTTTTTAATAGGCCTATTATATCATGCAAAATAAGCTGTGCAAAATATTTTTATAAATTATTTTATTTTATTAATAACTCGACTTTTTTATTAATGACGCGACTCGCTCCCGCGTGCCGACACAGAAGCTGACGGCTCAAGGACACGTGGAAGTGAGACGCGTTTTAATAGGGATATTAATAATTTTTAATTTCTATTTATCTTTAAAATAATAATAATAATAAAAATTCATGATGAAAATGGAGCTTTTTACTTCATAGGCTTGAAAGCTCGTTTTCAAACTTAAGCTCAAAAATCAAACTTTACGAGCTTTGGCTTTCGAGTTTAAGCTTGAATTCAAGCTAAACCAAGGTTTCAAGTCAAACCGGGCTAAAAAAAAGTTTGAGATTTTGACAGCTCTAGCATACACACTATAGATAAGTTCAGTAGTCCAAGATACTTACATAAGAGGTAAGACACTCAGCGTCCCAGCAATCACAAGCATAGTGAGCCATCTCGTTGCCCATATGTTGACGGAAACGTAGCTTGGCTGGATCAACACCAACCTTGACCATGAACTGCTGGATACGTGCCATGAAGTAACCCAGGGTCTCATTGGCCACCAGAGACTGCAAAATATCAACAATAAGTGTCATTCACATGTAACGTTCATTTGACATACGTCGATAGAGAGGTAAACAAAACAGTAAGAATAAAAATAAAGTATTAATGTTTTTTCCAGTTACATATCTATAAATTAAAGAATCTTTGCAAATTACAGTAAAAACTCGATTTTATGAAGTTGCAAGGGACCCAAAAAATAACCAATTCATAATTATTTGTATGTTTATTTAATAACATTGAAACGCCTACGTAACTCAATAGCTGGGACCTAAAAAATAACTTCATAATATCGAGAAATTCATAAAATCAAGTTTTTACTGTATTATCTTTCAACTTAATGTAGTACTCTAATCATACTGTGTACTATTTTGCTTCATACTTTATTTTAGTTTTTTTTTTTTTTTTTAACTCTTTCATATGGCTTTAAAACTGATGAATACTGACATAAAAAGCTCACAAAGCTCATAAAGCTTTATTTGTCAGAATCCTTCATAATGACAGATACTAATGGCCCTACAAACATCTTTTTGTATTTTTAAAAATTAAGAGAGAATAAGTTGGAATAGATCATTTAACCTTTTGGAGTTAGTGAAGGAATATATCGTCTCTATCTGTCAAAACGTTTCAAGTGAAATTATCACGAGCGCGCCATCTGTTCCATCTGACACAGTAAAACCTATGTAGATGGAACGTTTGGCGGGCACGTGATAATTTCACTTAAAACGTTTTGACGCGATAGAGACGATATGAACTAAATTACAGTACAACACTTTTTATAACATCATACATTACAAATTAATTACAAATAAAATGTGCAAAGTGACTCCCATGACCCCACTCTCCCCTAGTCCCCTATATGTTTTTTTTTTTTGTTTTTTTTTTTGTGTGTGTGTGCATAACACAGTAAGAAAAAACTGCAAAATAGGGAAATGATAAAAAAAAAAAAAAAAAAAAAAAAAGTCAGGCTGGTCAAAAAAGTGAGGACGCTGATTACAGTACTCACAGACTTGACAGCTTCTCCTATGGTAGTAAACCTTGCTGGCTTGCCATCCATCTGATCACAAGCAGAGTACAGTAACATCTTAGTGTCCTCTACATCTTGGAACTTTGGATGTGCTTTGTCTGCTGGATCACAGAAATGTTCTATCTCTGCCATGGTGAACTCTCTGTTGGACGTACAATTAATTATTATTATTTTTAAATACATAAATTATACAATATTATAGCACTAATTGCTCTCTCTCTCTCTCTCTCTCTCTCTCTCTCTCTCTCTCTCTCTCTCTCTCTCTCTCTCTCTCTCTCTCTCTCTCTCTGTCCCTGAGTTGTGTGCTTATAATCAAGCACTATTTTTTTTATAGTATGAAGTTGGTTTTTTTATCTTAAACTAATTTTGCTATTTTGTAATAATAGGCCTATACTTTAAATACCCAAATATCAAATTGAGCAATTTTGTATATACCTATTTATATGTACTGCAAAGAATCGTATAGTGTTTGCCGTCTAGTTTTGTATGCATTTTTTTCTCTTCATTATAAAAGAACCATTATGAGAGAGAGAGAGAGAGAGAGAGAGAGAGAGAGAGAGAGAGAGAGAGAGAGAGAGAGAGAGAGAGAGAGAGAGAGAGAGAGAGAGAGAGAGAGAGAAAGAGAGAGAGAGAGAGAGAGAGAGAGAGAGAGAGAGAGAGAGCAAGAGAAGTTGTGCACCAGACAGCTGGTCAGGCAGCTAAGTATATTTTATTTTTAAGCTGCTTCAAAAAGACAAGCTTTTGCTTTTATTGTGACAATTACCTACCAGTTCAAGCTTCATTCAAATTAATTTCACAAAATTAAAAGGCTTAAACATTGAAAAACCTATTGACTTTCCCAACCTGGAGAGTTTACTATAATATTAAGAATGTAAGTCACCTGACTCTGATGAGGCCAGATCTTGGCGAGATTTCATTTCTGAATGCATTTCCAATCTGAGCAGCAGCAAAGGGCAGTCGACCTTGATTGAACTCTAGTAACCTCTTGAAGTTGACAAATATACCTTGTGCTGTCTCAGGGCGCAGGAACCTGCAGACAAAATATACATAGGGTCATATTATAAACACTACTATCATGGTAAGGCATTGCTTGTTGATTAACCTATTCTTTCCTTTGATAATGCAATATCATTAATATATCATAAAAATATTAAAAAAAAAATAAAAAAAAAAAAGTCAGAGGAAACCAGCTAGAGCCTTACTACGATGAGTTTGGTAAAAGTCTTGATAGCACACTTTACACAAATATTTATAAATCTACTAAGATTTTTCAAGGGCAACAGCCTTCTTCTTCAGTTGCTTATACTATACTCTAAGCAACTGAAGAAGAGAGCAGTTGCCTTTGAAACATCATAGTAAACTTGCAAATATTTGTGTAACCTGTGCCGACTTTCACCAAGCTATGGATCTCATCGTGGTAAAGCTCTTGTTGATTTCTCCTATCCTTTCTTTGATTAAAATGTTATAAATATGTGTGAACTCACCCCTTGATAAGTCCAGAAGGTCCAATTTGTGTAGCAAACATGAGGTTGAACTCAATGGGTTCAGTAAGGTCATTACCAGTAAGTGGGGACTTAATGTTGTATTTCAGCAGTACTGCTCCCATCTCAGCCTTGTTCATGCCATCAAGCTGTGGGGAATACAGTTTAGTAAAATATGATGTAAAAATACATTATAATATTATTATGTCGAAATAATTAAAAAAAAAAAAAAAAAAAAAGGAATAAAAAAAGGAATAAAAAAAAAATGGATTTTTTTGTGTATTAAATAAAATAAAACAAATCAAAAGAAAAAAAAACAATAAAAAAAAAGTCTATACAAAAACATGAATTTCAAAATTACGACTGTTTATGCTTGGTTTGACTTACACATTAAGCCCAGCACATTAAATGAAAACAGTAAGACAAAATTCTTCGGAAGCACTTTGTTAGCATAGTTGGTCTTTCAGTTTTTTAACTAAACCTAGGCTGTGTTCAAAACCATCCATCCCTTTTCTTTTTCCCTGCTTCCCTACTAAATATGGCTGCTGTAACAAGCACAGTACTTGGCCTAAAGATGATGCACGGGTCTCTAGAGGCAGTGTTTTTTTTTTTTTTTTTTTTTTTTTTTTTTTTTTTGCCTTTTTGCCTTTTTGTAGGGAGTAGGGTGAATTTACAACGCAAGTCTAATTTCACAAATTTTCTCCTGTATGGAAATTTAGAGACTCTCTCTAACTGCAGGTTAAGACTGTTACTCACACTGAGTAATGACAGCATACCTTGACACAAATGTCCTGGCACTCTTCCTTCACCTCCGCAGTAGTTTTCTTTTCCGCTGCCAGTTTCTCCAGGTGTGCCTTGATCAAGTGATCAAGACGGAAGCACTCTCCACTCTTCATGTCCTTCACCATCAAATCTGCAAATCTATCTACGTGTCCCGATGCTCTGTAACATTTTATAATTGCAATTTAAATAAATAAACTTATATATAAAAAAAAAACAAGGAAAAATCATTGTGGTTACTAACAAAAATTCCACTATAAATAAAATAAATTTATTGAGAGATGGGTTGAAGGCGGGAAATCAGGTACAGTACTACGGGATTTGACTAAAAAGTTGTAAAGAACGAAAAATCTGAAATTTTGCACAGTGATAAATTAGGATAAGGTATCTTCAAAAATGTAAAAAAAATTGGGAGGTCACCATGCTAGATTTTAAATTAAGATTTTTGAAGTTTTAGTCTTATAAGAGATAAGAGTCCATGTTAATTTCTTTAATTATTTTCTCTCTTATCTGATGGTCATGAGTTCTGAAAATTTTATCAAAGGTAGTTGTTACTGTTAGCTTTCAAATGTCATCAATGTCATCATGAAGTTTGCTAGTTTTCTTTTCAGATTTTGAAATGCAAACCATCAATAAGGAGGAGAAAGGAGAGAGAGAGAGAGAGAGAGAGAGAGAGAGAGAGAGAGAGAGAGAGAGAGAGAGAGAGAGAGAGAGAGAGAGAGAGAGAGAGAGAGAGAGAGAGAGAGAGAGAGAGAGAGAGAGAGAGAGAGATCACAAAGGTTACACTTACTTAAGCACAGGCTCTGGGGTAAGGATGGAACAGTCCACTTCCAACATCTGTTCTTCTAGCACAAAGAAGCTGCGCCACAAACTCAAGATATTGGCCTTAAGAGCACATCCCATTGGTCCAAAATCAAACTGTCCAGTGATGCCTGGCAAATACAATATATATATTAGACATGGAAATTATGTAACTGAATTTTGGTACAATACTGCTATGGTACAAACAATTGAAATCAAATTATGAAATAAAAATATAAAGACAACAATAAAAAGAGTAGATAGTAAAACACACAATTTGGAATATTGGGGGATGGGATGTATGAGCTTACACTAACAGGGACTTTAAGCTCATGCTATTTCCCATTTCTCAATTTTTCTTAATCTATCTATGTGTTTTACTATCAATTTTTTTATATTCCATATTTAATTTTCCATTAATACTTATTAAAAATATAAAGAAGTAATATTAATTAAGCATTAACCTCAATCATAAAAAAAAATTAATAAATCTCTCAAATGTACCAAGAAATTCAAAGAAAACAAAAATAAGAGGGCTACAAAAAAAAAAAAAAAAAAAAAAAAAACTTTTGCATTTGGGCATAGAAAAGGATTACTGACCGATCCAAAAAAAATTAGAAATTCGTATATCTATCAATTCAGAATATCGAATAGCGATGTTGTTGCAAAAAAATGTATATCTCGTTTTTTGTTAAGGAAAGCAAAATGTCTATCTCGTTTTTTGTTAAGGAAAGCAAAATGTCTATCTCATTCCCGAACGTAATGCAGTTACACATTTTGCTTCACATGACAAAATACGAGATAGACATTTTGCTTCCCTTGACAAAAAACGAGATAGACATATTGTTCACAACAACATCAATACGCAATAAAATAAGCCCCCCAAAAATTTATACTGTTCCTAACAGGGTCGGACTGGCACTCAAGGGGCCTCGTCTGTGACAAGGGCATAACACCCACTGCGGGGGGGGGGGGGGGGGGGGACAAAAGGGGGCGTAACACCCTGGTTACACCCCCTTTTATGGCCAGTATGTGCCTGGTTCCTAATTTACCACTGTAACAAAAATTAATTAAAACACAGGTAACATCTCACCTCCATAGATTGCAAACGACTGATCAAAGAAGAACCTTCTCTTTAGTAGATCTTCCATCTTTGCTCTATCAAATGTCGCAGCAGCAGGTGCCAATGCCAACTCTTTATCTTCAAGTTTCTTCTTCCTTACTTTGAGCTCAGCAACTGCTTTCTTGACATCTAATTCTGGAGCACCTTTCTCCTTTAGAGAGCGAACCATGTCACCCTGAGAGCACATAAGTTTGGAGTTAGTTAACATGTTAGTGATATGATAGTGAATTAACATCTAGTTTGTGAGAGACGAATGAGGAAAATTAATGTTGACCACAATATGATACAAACTTTGAAATTGCTAAGTGTATTATGTCATTATTCAATATGATAATCATTGTGGTCTGTACATGTGGTGAAAAGTTTTGAAATTTTTTTTTCTTTTTCATTTGAAATTTAATATAATGGTAATCTAATACTGTAGCTATATAAATATATATGTAATCATCTTTATTTTAAAAAATACATACCCGGTATAGGAAAAAAAATACAAATTTTTGAAAGGGCGTGGTTTAAGCCTGACAATAATGTTGCTCGTAAACCCTGTTTTTTTGCTACTAAAATGACGATCAACTTTGGTTATTCATGCGCATTTTTTGGTGTAAGAAAACAGGGTTTACAAATAACACTAATATGTCTAGCCCACCTAATCCCAACAGAAAATATCAATGAAATTTTTTTATTTCAGTACATACAAAATTATAATAAGAGGGAAATAATAATACAGTACTACGTAGAAAAAAAAAATTACAAATATCACAAAAAAAAAAATAATGATAATAATTGTATATCGCTTTATGGTAACAGATGCAGAACAAGGTGTGAAAAAACTAGTGAAAAGAAAAAAAAAAAAAAAAAAAAAAAAAAAAAGGAAAAAGGAAAAACCAAACAATGTGTGTTTTAATGTTTTAATAGAAATGAATGAGGTGACATTGTCTAAAAAAAGCTATGTACTGTAGTTATAGTCAACGTTACAGTTGAGGACACATTAGAGTTAATGTTATTGTTAAAGTTATAGATTTATATGAAATTAACTTAGCGTTATAGAAAATTTAGATAACGACTAACAGTCAACCGGGGTGACTTTGAACACCCATTTATCTCTACTTTGGGCACTCATTTCAAAATTTTGAAACATATGTCATTAAGATCAAAAACAAATTTGAATAGTAAGATTCTTCAAATTTCTAAAATGTACCCCCAAGACTGAGGTAATTGGGTGTTCAAAGTCACCCCAGTTGACTGTACATACACAAGACTGTTGTATTAAAAACCTCTATATTATTCCTATATGTAATGAACTGCCTGGGTCAATAAATGATATCTTATACGTTATATCTTAAATATTAATAAGTTAATATATACATACATTATTAGGAAATATATTAGGTATTTATATCTCTATAGGTACATATATAACAATTAATTTTTGGAAATTTTACAAGAAAAATGTTTATATCATACTGGTATGTATGCTAATCGAGTCGCTTAAAATTATAGACAAAGCTTTGAAATATCATATTATTTTTATTAATTTTACAATTTTTATGTTTTGCATTCTTCCTACTTAAATATATTAGCCAAAATTGTATGTAAATAATTTATGTTTAACATTGTTTTTATTGGAATTTTCATCGACAATATGTTCAAAATGCTCCATAAATCACCTTCATATTAAATTTTAATGACACGTAATGAAGATTCACTGAAGCATCAACTCAGCATCTTTCCTTAAAAAAGTGCCTTTCACTAAAAAATATAATATATATTTACCTGTTCTTTTACTGAAGCTCTTAAAGGTGCAAGAATTTCTTCAATTTTTGGATCTGCCATCATGTCTTCACGAAAATAATTTAATTTTATAGATCTATGTTGTTTTTTTGAACCCCAACTACTTAAAAAACGAGAATGATTTAATATTTCACTTTTAAAATTATTATGTCTTACTGATATACGATTAACAGCCTGTAAACTACAAAGAATTATTTGAAAGACTATTTTCATTGGTTGGATAAAGGACCACGTTGGCAAAAATAACGGGTCATGCAAAATCAAACCTTTTTGCTATCGACTATCACATAAAATTACAAAATTTATTCACTTTAATGATAAATAAACATTTTATAAGTAATATAGAATGCTATCCACTGTATAAATTACTAAATTTAATTGTAATTTACATTAAATTACAAGAAATGTAAAAAAAGTAGCACGTTGCATCAGTTTTGTTTACAACATACAGCTGGCCGGTGCGGTAGTGCAATTGCGGTAGTGTTTTGTTTTTATAATTTCGCGAGTTTCGCACTAAAATATGCTAAAACACTATTCACACCTTTGATTCACACTTTATAGTTTTTACTAATAAATACAACCTTTTAGGTAGTCTTAGGATTTTAATAATAAACTATACTCTTATTTTATGATTTCTTTCATTAACTAGCATTGAGTTTAAAATAAAAAAGACTAAAGTACATTACTTTTGGTGCCAATAGTGTCAATTTTTACGAATTGTAGAAGAATTATTATAAAAATAGAGCTTCTCTGTTGACTACATCCTTACTGCCAGTCACTGTTTTCATAAAATAAATTATTTAAATACTAAAACTTATAATATTTACTTAGCTTTGAAGTACAGTGTCTTTGTCTTTGTGTCTTATATCGGAATCAGAGTTTATAATGTCAAAACTATAAATGTGAATTATTTTCCAATTTGTATTTTATTTAGTACGTGATTAATGTATAGAACTATATAGTTCTGGAAATTTGATAGATAATTAAACTAATATTCTTGTTTTTTATTTTTAATCATGACTCATGACAGATCAAAAAGTTTAATGAAGGTCAAACTTCAATTTTTATTTAAAAAACTAAAAACTTCCACGCATATCTGAACATTAGTGATAAAATAGATAATGATTAACACAAGAGTTTTCATTATCATTGATTTTCTTTAGTTTCTATTTTTATTTTAATCATCAATATTTTTATTAATATTTTACATAATAAAAACACATTTTTTTTTTCGAACTTTTTGTATTTTTCGAGTATAGCATTACAATAACATATACTCTGCATAATTTATATAATATTATATATATATATCCCACGAAAAAGTCTTGAAGTCATTTTGAATGATTTTGAGTGGAGCAATTCAACTTCACTCAAAATCATCTAGAAATGTCCGTTTTCTGGGTCATTTTGAATGGCTCGAAATAACTTAAAACTATTCGTTTGTACTTGAAATTAATTCAACTTAGTAATAAAAGCATTCAAAATCATTGCAAACAATTCAAAATTATTTTAAAAAATATTTAATAAAATTCATTTACACTCAATATTATTCAAAGTGCTACCATTTAAATGTATTTGAAACCACTCAAAGTATTAAATTTAGTAAAAGCAATCAATTCTCCTTAAAACAGCTCAATTACATTCAAATTAATCCACTCAAGTGAATTCATAACCATTTGCTTCCATTCAAAATTTGATAGCATTCAAAGCAGCTCATTTATATACACTCAAAGCGATTTATTTACATTCAAAGCGATTTATTTACATTCAAAGCAGCTCATTTACATCAAAGCGATTTATTTACATTCAAAGCAGTTCATTTACATTCAAAGCAGCTCATTTACATTCAAAGCGATTTATTTACATTCAAAGCAGTTCATTTACATTCAAAGCAGCTCATTTTACATTCAAAGCATTTATTTACATTCAAAGCAGTTCATTTACATTCAAAGCGATTTATTTACATTCAAAGCAGTTAGTTTACATTCAAAGCGATTTATTTACATTCAAAGCAGTTCATTTACATTCAAAGCGATTTATTTACATTCAAAGCAGCTCATTTACATTCAAAGCGATTTATTTACATTCAAAGCAGCTCATTTACATTCAAAGCGATTTATTTACATTCAAAGCAGTTCATTTAAATTCAAAGCAGCTCATTTACATTCAAAGCAATTTATTTACATTCAAAGCAGCTCATTTACATTCAAAGCGATTTATTTACATTCAAAGCAGCTCATTTACATTCAAAGCGATTTATTTACATTCAAAGCAGTTCATTTACATTCAAAGCAGCTCATTTACATTCAAATCGATTTATTTACATTCAAAGCAGTTCATTTACATTCAAAGCGATTTATTTACATTCAAAGCAGTGCAATTTACATTTAAAGCAGATCAATAGCATTTAAAGCAATTCATTTATATTCAAAGCGATTCATTTACATTAAAAAAAGCTCAGTTGCATTCATATAGCTATTTACATTTAAAGCTATTCATTTACATTCAAAACAGCTCAAATGCATTCAAAGCTACTGATCATTTTCATTCAAAGCAGTTCATTTACGTTTGAAGCAATTCATTTACATTTTAATATAAGCTCAATTGCATTTAAAGCTATTCATTTACATTCAAAGCAGCTCAAATTAATTTAAGCTATTCATTTACATTCAAAAAAGCAGCTCATTTACATTGAAAGCGATTTATTTACATTCAAAGCAGTTAATTTTTTACATTCAAAGCGATTTATTTACATTCAAAGCAATTCATTTACATTCAAAGCAGCTCATTTGCATTCAAAGCTACTCATTTTTTCATTCCAAGCCACTCAATTGCATTCAAAGCTATATACATTTACATTCAAAGCAGTTCATTTACGTTCAAACCGATTTATTTAAAGCAGCTAAAATGCATTCAATTAAGCTATTCAATTACATTCAAAGAGCAGTTTATTTTTATTTGAAGCAATTCATTTACATTCAAAGCAGCTCAAATGAATTCAAAGCTATTATTTTTACATTTAAAGCGGCTCATTTGCATTCAAAGCTATTCATTAATTTGCATTCAAATAAGGCAGTTCATTTACATTCAAAGCGGCTTATATTTACATTCAAAGCAGTTCATTTACTTTCAAAGTGGCTCATTTACATTCAAAGCAGGTCATTCAATTTGAAAGCGGCTCATTTACATTTAAAGCAGCTCATTTACATTTAAAGCAGTTCATCTACATTCAAAGCAGCTCATTTAAATTCAAAAAATTTCATTTGCATTGAAATAAGCAATTCATTTAAATTTAAAGCAGTTCAAATACATTTAAAGTAGATTGTTTCAATTCAAGAAGGCAGGTCATTTACATTTATAGCAGAGTTCACTTACATTAAAATCAGATTAGTTAGATTTGAGTGCATTTTGAACTGAAAATATATAAACCGCATGATACATATTTAAAGACGCCAGATTGGACAAAAAATTAACAGATTTTGAGCGAAATCGAACTGCTCCACTCATATTCTAAATACAATGTGACTGCTTTCACAGTGAGCCAAGTTGATCAAATAATAAAAAAAAGATCAGGTATATATTGTCGTATTTAGAAAAGCTTGGAAGTTAAAAAAATCTCAGTAAAGATAACAAAATAAAGGAATTAAAAAATGCAAATCATAAACACTTTTGAAAGGCATGTTTTAGTGCAGTTCCATAACCTAAATTTTTTTTTATTTATATTTCTTATTTTAAAATAATATGTGAAATAAATTAATTGTTATGCTTTTAAATACAATTTTATCAAAGTATACTTTGATAGGGACTGAAAAATTGGGACTATATTATATATATGTAATATCGAGGTTTTCCAAGTAAACATCATCATCAATCATCATATATATATTATCATGTTAAAACATGCAGTATATAAGTGGACGTTTTTTTTTTTTTTTTTTTTTTTTTAATATAGATTTTGCCGTATTTTACATTTTAGTTTTTCTGGTTTGTCTATCATGTATTTTTATTTTATTTATTTTTTATTTTGAAGTTGAAAAGTATATAATATATACCATCAGCGATCAGCTTATTCATTAATTGTTTTACAATAAAAGAAAAACCAATCAAAACTATAAAGAGAATTTCAGCAACTCTTATACGCAATTTTTGCAATACCAATTGTACTTCTATTTAGTTTTACTTTCTGAAATTGGCTAATTGGCTAAAAATCATCGAATATGGACGTGAACTTAATATATTTTGAAAGCTTCCTTTATAGTTTGAAAGTTTTGTTTCTGTGTACGTCTTAAAATCACGTCGTTTATTTTTTTTTATACCTATTCTATGCAAGAAAACTATGTGCAGTTTTTACTTATATTTATTATTTTTTGTTTTCACGGAAAACAGAAAATTTACAATTTTAATGTAAGATCTATACATAGTTAATTGTTTTGTTTGGTTAGTACTACAAAATATTTGGTACCTTTAAGGCTAATAGTATACTACCGTTTGTACTAATGTATCAGTGAAAAGGTAAAATTAGTAAATAAAATTAAATATATGCGACGATATTCGAGCGAAGCGAGAATTTTTGAAGATTTTTTCTCCTAAAATGCTATTTTTCTTGCAAATTTTGGTTCAATTTTTATTTTTTTTATATCTTTTTCAAACCCCCAAAACCTCCCCCCTGGCTATATACGCCACTGATTTGAAATAAAATTTGAAGTAAACTCATAAAATTATTTTGTTATTTTTTCTTTAGAACATTATCCGATTTGTTGCATCCACAATCTCATAATACATAATGTATAAAATAATAATATAAAAAAAAAACTATCTCTGCAATATCTGCATATATATTGTTTGAAAAATAACTAAAGAAATGGTCGTCATACACTATAGCTGCAAACAAAGATTGCGTCAAAACATCGCAAAAGAAAACCATCGCAGTCCTAACACAATTAATGCATCTAATAAAATATTAAAATTTGTAATTTGAGAAAAAACAAAACAATATAACATAAAAAAACAAAAAAAAAACTATATAACATAAAAAAAAAATCATCAGTTTTGCATCTTAAATAATGTGTGGAATGACTTCACTTAATTAAGTTTATAATTAATATAAAACTTAAAAAAAAATGTAATGTATATATAATATATGAATTTATGCTTATCAAATCACATAAAAAAACAACAAATAATTATAAAATAATAATAACAAAAAAAAAGTTCTAAAATAATGCTTATAAAGTCATGTAAATATAACTTTGATTCATAAAATGAATGAATTCGAATGCATTTAAATGGTACCCTACAATATAAACACAGTTTCATATAAAATAAAAACAGCTAGAGTATCCAAATAGGAAAATCTGCACAGCGTGACGTTAAATATGTTGCACTTTGATTAAAATAAAAACTTTTCGAATTGCATTCATTTTTATTTTCGATTAAAAATGAATGAAATTGAGTGTTATTACATGGCTTTAATATTCAAAAGGTTAGAGTAGGTGTTTAACTCACCTGTAGCACCACATAATTTTGGGTATTGTCACATTTTACCAGTAATTAACAAACATTTATCAGAGCAATTTAAAACACGTCTATCTCTCATGAAAAGACGCCACAAATTCGTTACTTTTTAAAAAATATTAACGTCTTTAAATTTGAACGGACCAATCAGAATTCATCTTGAGATTAAAAAATCCCCGATTTAAATAAACTCAATTTTACTCAAAAGTCACTCAAAAAAAAAAAAATCAATTCTATAAAGTACCTCAAAATTACTCATACTTGCTGCAGGTATTCAAATATGGTCAAAGCGATTCAAAATGGTTTACTAATCCTTAATTCAAAACCATTTACTTTAACTCAAATTATAATTTATTCTGAATAAATAATTTTAACCTCATTTTTTTTTTAATATATAAATGTTATTTGAAACCACTTAAAAATATTCAAAGTTATTTGCTTTAAATCATTTCAACTCAAAATAGCTCAATCTCACTCAAAACCATGTAGACAGAATAATTACATTCACAGCAGCTCAATTCCATTTAAAGCAATTTATTTACATTCAAATCGGCTCACATACATTTAAAGCAGCTCATATACATTCAAAACAGCTCAATTACATTCAGAGCAATTCATTTACATTCAAAGCAATTCATTTACATTCAAAGCAATTTATTAAATTTCCATTCAAAGCAGTTCATTTACATTCAAAACTTATTCATTTACATTCATAGCAATTTATTTACATTCAAATAGGCTCACATACATTTAAAGCAGTTTATATACATTCGCAAAGCGGCTCAATTAAATTCAGGCAATGCATTTACATTCAAAGATATTTATTTACATTCAAAGAGTCTCATTTACATTCAAGGCAGTTCACTTACATTCAAAGCAGTTCATTTACATTTAAAGTTGCTCAATATGGCATTTAAGGCAATTGATTTACATTCAAATCGGCTCAATTACATTTAAAGCATCTCATATACATTCAAAGCCATTCATTTACATTCAAAGCAATTTTTTTACTTTCAAAGCTTTTCATTTACATTCAAAGAGGCTTATTTACTTTCAAAGCGTCTCTTATTTACATTTAAATGTAATATAAATTGCTTTAAAACTATAATTGAGCCACTTTGAATGTAAATGAATTGCTTTGAATGTACTGAACCGCTTTGAATGTATATGATCTGCTTTAAATGTAAGTGAGCCGATTTGCATGTAAATAAATTGCTTTAAACGTAATTGAGCCACTTTGAATGTAAATGAAGTGCTTTGAATGTAAATGAATTGCCTGAATGTAATTGAGCCGCTTTGAATGTATATAAACTGCTTTAAATGTATGTGAGCCTATTTGAATGTAAATAAATTGCTTTGAATATAATTAAATGAATAGTTTTTGAATGTAAATGAATTGCTTTAAATGAAAATGAGCCACTTTGAATGTATAAGCTGCTTTAAATGTAATTGAGCCGCTTTGAATGTAATTGAGCCGCTTTGATGATAAATGAAGTGCTTTGAATGTAAATGAGCCGCTTTGAATGTTAATTAATAAATTGCTTTGAATGTAATTGAGCCGCTTTGATGATAAATGAAGTGCTTTGATTATAAATGAGCCGCTTTAAATGTAATCAGATTGCTTTAAATGTAAATGAAGTGCTTTGAATGTAAGTGAACTGCTTTGAATGCAAATGAGCCGCATTAAATGTAAATAAATTGCTTTGAATGTAAATGAATAGCTTTGAATGTAAATGAATTGCTATGAATGTAATTGAGCCGCTTTGAATGTAAATAAATTGCTTTGAATGTAATTGAGCCGCTTTGATGATAAATGAAGTGCTTTGAATGTAAATGAGCCGCTTTCAATGTTAATAAATTGCTTTGAATGTAATTGAGCCGCTTTGATGATAAATGAAGTGCTTTGAATGTAAATGAGCCTATTTAAATGTAAATAAATTGCTTTGAATGTAATTGAGCCGCTTTGAATGTAAATGAAGTGCTTTGAATGTAAGTGAACTGCTTTGAATGTAAATGAGCCGCATTAAATGTAAATAAGCTGCTTTGAATGTAAATGAATAGCTTTGAATGTAAATGAATTGCTCTGAATGTAATTTTGAGCCGCTTTGAATGTATATATAAGCTGCTTTAAATGTATGTGAGCCTATTTAAATGTAAATAAGTTGCTTTAAATGTAATTGAGCCGCTTTGAATGTAAATGAAGTGCTTTGAATGTAAGTTAAATGCTTTGAATGTAAATGAGCCGCTTTAAATGTAATTAAATTGCTTTGAATGTAAATGAGCCGCTTTAAATGTAATTAAATTGCTTTGAATGTAAATGAATAGCTTTGAATGTAAATAAATTGCTTTGAATGAAAATGAGCCGCTTCGAATGTATAATTAAGCTGCTTTAAATGTAATTGAGCCGCTTTGAATGTAAATAAATTACTTTAAATGTAATTGAGACGCTTTGAATGTAAATGAATAAGTGCTTTGAATGTAAATGAGCCGCTTTGAATGTAAATAAATTGCTTTGAATGTAATTGAGCCGCTTTGAATGTAAGTGAACTGCTTTGAATGTAAATGAGCCGCATTAAATGTAAATAAATTGCTTTGAATGTAAATGAATAGCTTTGAATGTAAATGAATTGCTCTGAATGTAATTGAGCCGCTTTGAATGTATATAAGCTGCTTTAAATGTATGTGATGAGCCTATTTAAATGTAAATGAATTGCTTTAAATGTAATTGAGCCGCTTCGAATGTAAATATAATGTGAATAATTTTGAATTAATCTGAGTAAGTTTGATTTAAATATTTTTGATCGCAAAAATATTGAATTAAAAAATCGTATTAATTTTTTGAATTGTTTGAATCGTATTTAAATAAATTTAAATCACTTAAAATTAAATACCTTTGAATAATGTCAAATGAAATCAATTCTACATTATTCAAATTGATTTTAATTGAAATATTTTATCATGGTTTTAAATATTTTTGAATGGTAATTATAAGTTAATTTACTTTAAATAATTTTAAATAATTTTAAATGAATTTTTTTCAAAAGGATTTTGAATTAAAATAAATGATTATAATGTTAAATCGATTTGAGTATAAATAAATTGATTTTAATATTATTGAATTCCTACGGTCAGTTTGAGTCTTCTTAAATGAAAAATTTTGAGCTGAGTTTGAAGTTCTTTGAATGGTTTTAAATGTTGAATCATTATGCATGACTTTGAGTCTATTTAATCGTAGTCACTTTGAACCATTTTAAATTTAAAGCCATATTGAGTGACTTTGAATGATAATGAGTCTTTAAAATTTGATTTGAGTCTTTTCAATCAAAAATAAATGACTTTTGAGTACTTTTAAATCATTCAAAAATGAAAAATTTATTCGTGGGATATATATATATATATATATATATATATATATATATATATATATATATATATAATGTTGTAAAAATTAGAAATATACAATGTCATTTTCAACAAGAAAAAAAAAAGTTTAACAAACGAGAAATATTTTATATAAATTATTGCTTTGCATGCTGAACATATGTATACATAAAAGTTTATAAAACACAAGTACTGTCACAAACTAGTTCACATATAAAATAAAATCCTAAATGACATTCTGCATCATTCATTAGTGGATCAAGTGTATTATATTGTGTAGTGTGTACGTATTCAAGGCAATGCTCCTGTCCTCCTGAACCAGGAGCATATCCACTAGGCTCACCAGGTAACCAATAAGAGTCATCGACATCCACAAGTGCACCAGTAGAAGACCAAACATATGAATTTAAATCTCCTAAGTTGGTTCCAGAAATCCAATATGCATAGTACCTGTATGCTATTATTGGGTAAATTATAAGAAAGAAAAAAATAGTTACATTAAAATTTGGATATAAAATTGATAAAGTGAATGAAATATTATGTTAAACTTACAAGATTGGAGACTTTCCAATGTGTTGATAATGAACCAATGCTCTTCTTCACTCTCAACGCTCGCAAGATGCATTCCTTGACTCCTGCAGAATTGACCGGCTTCGTACCAGTTTACCTTTAAACATTGATCGTACAATATATTTTACTTTTTTTTACGTTGGCTGCCATAAAATACTCAATTATGTGAAGTTGCGTGTTAGAAGTAAAATTCATTCGATTGATGTCAAATTGTTCTCCCTATTTCAAATCAAATCAAGGTTATATCGATAAATTAAAAATTAAAAAAAAAAATCTATGTAGCTTAAAACACGTAAAAAATGTCTAGGCATCTAATATAGGTATATAAGTAGATGTGGAAACGTTGCAATAATCTTTTCCAACAGAAAAAGAAAAAAAAAGTATATTTAAATTATTAGGGAACCCTAACAAAATAAGTAAGGTTTTTCTGCGCACTATATAAGCTCATTTAAAGGAAGAAGAAGAAGAAGAAAAAAGAAAAAAAAAACGAGATATTATAGCGATTTACTTTTACTTAGCAATTATGAAACTGTCTTATTTTAAAACTGGTTTTTTTTTTATGGAACAGTGTTCCTTACAAAACACTTATGTTTTTGTGATCGCTTTAAGTTTTTATACACGATAAATTATAAAATTAATTACAAAATAAAAATCAATAAGATCATATATATATATATATATATATATCTGATACGATAGATGAATAAATTTATTTTCATAATTAATATGTCACTATTTACACTTACCCCTAAATCAGTTTCGAAGTAATAATATGAAGAATTTGTGTCTCTTATCAAAGGTAGTTCATCAGAGCCTGGTGGATATAGTTCTATAATTTTGGGGAAAAAAAAATAAAGAACATTTATTTCCAAACAAGAATATTTTGTTATTTAGAGTGAAATAAAATATATTATATGCAGGGCTTACAGTATGCCTGAGCTATCGTAGAATTTGAAAATTTAACATTGGGATTATGCGAGCTATCTTGAGTTTTTTTTTTTTTTTTTTTTTTTTTTTTTTTTTTAAGCATTGATAGCTTTGGTAAAAGCAATGAATATTTTATTTTTTTTTTTACTTTATTTGAGAAATTGGATTTTTATTAATAATATTTTTCTTGCATATATACCTATAGAATTAATTTGACCTATATTACCAGCATCAATGCTCTCAAAATTTTTGCTATCATCTTATTATTGAATATTATTAAAAGAAGTCAGAGGACTATATTATTATGTAAAGACCATATAAAATATTAAAAATGTTCTATATCTTAAAAAACACGTATACTATAATGCCTTATTTAAATATCACCGGATTAGGTGCAGTAAAATTCTCAAAAATCGATAAAACAAATTTTAAGTTAAATAAGAGGACTTCACCATTTCCTAAGATCCGGTGGGTTTGTATATAACTTTTGTAACTTTTTTGGCCTCTCAATAAAAACTAAATCATTATTATATAGTTCGAACACTTACCATAAAGCATTGTAAGATTTTTTGAGATGGCAGAACTCTGAAATTACATAAGTTGAAATAACATTAATCCTCATAGTAAAAATTTGTTTCAAATTTCTTTTAAGGGAGTAGGGTAGGGTACTGACGTTGGCCATTAGACTCAAACCTTTACTGTCAAAAAAAAAAAAAAAATGAAATGAAATTTTGCACAATGATACTTCAGCTTGTGACAATTTCAAATATATAAAAAGTTTGAGGGACCACCGTGCAAAGTAATTTGATATGATCTTTTTAAATTTTAAGCCCATAAAACCTGATGTAATTTTTTATTTTTTCATTTTTTGGGATGGTTAAACATTTTGAAATTTTTATCATGGCTATTGATGACTGATAAAGGAACAACTGTTTTGAAGCCGACTATAAGCAATTTTGCTCACATCCGCTTCCGTTTCGACTTAACTTATGCGCATGCGTAGTAAGGAGAAACGAAAGCGGATGTGACCGAAATCGCTTATAGTCGGTCTGAAACCGTTGTTCCTTTACTAGTCAATAGGTGTGACCCATAACTACTCAATGACACCAAATTTAGACCCAAGACACGTCTAGTTTTTAAGATATTAGGTCTCCCTTAAAAATTTTTTAATTTACTTACGCTTCCTGCGAGAGCAGCAAGTACGATAATAAAGAGAGTCAATGCCATTTCCTGAAAGAAAAGAAAGTATAGAATCTCAGAAGAACCAATTAGGAAATATTTTTCAGAAGAAAAAAAGCTTTGTTTAAATGATTTCAATGTCATTTTTTTTTTTTTTATTTATTTATTAAACACATTGCGTGTACAACATACATCTAAACATTCAACTCATAAACATTACATATAATATCAAGATCAAATAACAGTATTATACATGTTGATCAGTGCCCTCGGCATAGTAGGCCATACTTAAATGTCTCCTAGAACATGTGAGGAGATGATACTGTTCACATGACATCCCACACAAGGAGCAGATACAATTATTATTACAAATATGATATTCTTTAGTGTTACAAATTTTGTGATGAAAACCGTGTGCCGCGTAGCGGGTGATAATATTACGATTCCTCTGATTTGAGTTTTTCCATGTATCATTTTTTACAGCTGGTGTATTATAAAATGATAGATTAATATCATCGGTTTTATTTTCTCTAATTTGAACAAACTTAATAAAATTTTCAGTTTCTGGCAAATTAAATTTTAATCTCAGCTCCCGTACATAAAACTCCTCTCCTGAAAGTTCATAAACTAGTCTAGATTTTGTATATTTTGAGAGGCACATTGCTCTCTTAAGAAAACGAGATTTTACAGACTCTAATAAGTTGAAGTCTGTGATGGTTAGATATGACCAGAAAATCTCTATTCCATAAGATGCTACAGGTGATATTTTCAGGTGAAAAAGTTTTATGGCCGTTTTCAGAGATAGCAAATGTACGTTTGATATGGTGAAGGATGCTGTGATGGCACTTTTGCTTCTATCTTTGACATGAGCTGCAAATGTCTTGCCTGATTGCTGTAAGGTAATACCTAGATATTTAAATGAGCTTACAAACTCCAATTTAGTTCCATTACAGTAGATATTTTCCGGAGGAGGGTTTGTTTTTGGGCGGCCACCACTTGCATATTTAAACTTCATTATTTTTGTTTTATTCGCATTTATTTTTAACCCATTTAGAGAGGCCCATTTAACTAATTTATCCAAAATTTTCTGTAATTTTTCTAAGTTTTTACATATAATAGCCAAATCATCAGCATAGATACTGAGAAAGATCTCAGGATCATCTGCTATTAAATTAACAATTTCCTCGATTATAGTTAGTATATCATAGGTTAAAAGGTTGTACAAAAGAGGACTACTCGGGCCCCCCTGCAAAACTCCATTGCTTTGCAAGATAGGGTCCGAGAGAAGTAAACCATCATTTACAGTTACAAAATTGACTTCCAGTAGCAGGGCCAGAGCAACAAGTATTTCTTTCGGAAGCTTTTTAGTTTCGATAAGTTTACTTAATAATAACTTTCTATCAACCAGGTCGAATGCTTTTAGAAAGTCAATGAATAGCACGAATGTACAACTTTTTGGTTCAGCTACATCTTTTAAAATCTGAGCATGCAAATATTTAACGGCTTGAATTGTTGATCTGCCTGGCATAAACCCAAACTGTATATCTGGGATAAGATCCTTAGTGCAATCAAAAACTCTCTTACAAATAACTTTATCAAACATTTTGAACATGATGTAACAGTTTGCAATTCCTCTATAGGAGTTAGTGGACAGAATATTACCTTTACCTTTATACAAAACTTTTAAACGAGACTGTTTCCAGACTTGAGGTAATTTCTTATTTTCAATACATAGATTAAAAAAGTTAGCTAAACAGTTGCCCGAAAGCAAACCCCAGACAGCAATATGTTCCTTTGAAATACAATCCGGGCCAGCTGCCTTATTATTTTTCATGGAGTTAATGTCATTTGAAAATAATATTTGTTTTTTGCTGCATTGAAATAACGTGGAAAGAATTGTTGTAAAAATATAAATAATTACTATTAATGATAATAAAAATAATTACTAATTAAATTTATTTAAAAATTAAATAATTTTTTAATAAATATATATATTATTAAATTATTGAGATATGCATCAAATTGGTTTCCTTTTTATTATTTAAATAAAAAAAACACATTATTACCAAAATTAAATTATATTTACCTAGCTGGTGATTGAAGTGCTTGACAATATCAGAATTTATGTCAAAAAGTAAACATAGAACATTTTTCCTAGCTCTATATATAGTACTTGATTGCTGATACCTTATCTCAACGGAAATTTCAAAGATAAGATGGGTTTTATTTTTACTATAATAATCCAGATTTATAAAAAAGTCAAACTTTGATTAATTGTTATCAAGATTCATTTATTACAAGCATAAAATTTTCCACGCATGATTTGAAACTTGATAAAAAATATAATGTCATGTACCAAAGATTCTATTTATCATTTTTTTTTTTTTTTTTTTTTTTTTTTTGTAGTTTTCATTTGTATAATAAAATAACTAATAACCAGAGTAAGTAAAAGCCAATCCATGCTAGGGGTAAAAAGTGTCCAATTGTTTGGTAAAAATCTTGCTAGCACACCAGAGATAAACAAAAAAGTAACACGTAATTATTTTATGCTAGCTCATTTTCAGCACAATTTGTTCAATACAGCATAATTTATGCTATATTAAATAACAATTTTGCTATATATAGTACAAAAAATTCTATGTTTTACATCATAATTATTTATAAAATTGGTAAATTAGTAAAATTAATGCTATAATGACACATCTATGCAGCACAAATTACGTAATGTATTATTTTCGTGAAAATAATAAATTGGATAACTTTTGGCACTAGTAAGTCTACGGAGTGAGTGTATGTGTGTGCTTTCTTCAGTCTTTCTATAGACTCAGAGAGAAACTATAGTGTGTATATATCAGTCATGGAGTCGATACCGAAATTTTCGATACCGATACGATACCGATATTTTTAAATTTTCCCGATACCGATACCGATACGATACTGGCCAAAAAAATTTGCTCCGATACGATACCGATACGATACCGATATTTTCCGATACTTTTTCGATATTTTTGCTATATCTCATACAATAAATATTGCACTATAAATTTCAATTTTTTTTCACCTTTGAGACATAAATTGGTATCATAAAATCCATGCATGTTTTTGCCACATTTATTTATTTATTTATGTATTTATTTATTTATGTATTTATTTATTTATATATTTATTTATTTATTTATTTATTTATTTATTTATTTATTTATTTATTTATTTATTTATTTATTTATTTATTTATTTATTTATTTATTTATTTATTTATTTATTTATTTATTCATTCATTTATTTACTTATTTGCTCACTTATTTATTTATTTTATTCTATTGTTCGTTTGTTAAACTAAAATGACTAAAAAAATTATAGTAGATTTAAAAAAAATTATATTTCATTCGTTTAATGAAATTATACGATTAGAATATCCTCTACTATTTCCAAGCACGTTTGTTAATTATTTACAAATTAGCAATTTCTTTATTTCGTATAGAAATAATTTTCAAATATTTAATAAAT
The DNA here is from genome assembly GCA_949318235.1 of Ecdyonurus torrentis. Taxonomy (NCBI): domain Eukaryota; kingdom Metazoa; phylum Arthropoda; class Insecta; order Ephemeroptera; family Heptageniidae; genus Ecdyonurus; species Ecdyonurus torrentis. Next base: position 4,415,879 of record OX439135.1, read on the forward strand.
TTAATATTTTTTTTCATTGTATTTTTTTATTTGCTAAAATAAACAAAGTATCATTAGCTTTCGTATTTATTTTATTGGCTCAAATCATCCCCGCTAAACCAAAGGGGTTAAAGTCCAAATTTCCCCTCTGGTCGTAAAAATCCTTTGATTTTGTAAACTTTTTAAAAATTTAACCTTGTAAAAAATTTGTACAAAGACATTAACGGAAGTATGCTACATCTTTTGTAATTTGTATTGCATTGAATTTATATACAATTACAGGGATTTAAAATGTCAATCATTGGCTATATTTTATTATGATTTCTACCGGCGCTTTAGTCATTAGGAGAGATCATAGATAGTACTGTACGACCACACGACGGATTTCTCAGAAACTTGGTGACAGTCGATCGCTCATTTTTTTTTTTTTTTTTTTTATAAAAAGAAGAAAAAAGTTTTAACACTATTTTCTTTATTTTTATTGTATGTAAAATACAAAAAAAAAATTACTTTTTACCTGGTGGCTTTATAAAAGGTATAAAATAAAAATACTGTGCACGGCGCCCTGCCCTGTTGTTATAGCACAATGAAAAATAAAGGAGTGAATTGCATTGTCCAAGTACGAAAGATAGATAATCACTAATGGAATGTTCTCGTTGCTTCATAAGTTTTTTTTTTTTTTTTTTTTTTTTTTTTTTTTTTTTTTTTTACTTTTATTTTATGAGAGAGCAAAAGTCTCAAAGTATCGAAAAAAAGTATCGAAATTCGACGATATTTTGCTGATATCGGTGACCGATACCGATATTCGATACTGAGTTTAAAAAAGGCCCCGATACGATACCGATACGATAAAAGTATCGGTATAGTATCGGATATCGTATCGCAGTCGATACCGATACTCCATGACTGGTATATATGCATTCATGTTAAAGTCGATGCCATGTTTGATAACTCAATAACATAGGCCGCATAGGAAAATAACTCATTTTGCCACTTTAAAAATACTATGCAATATTTTTGAGAGCATTGATGCTGTTAATAGATTGAATTAATATCTCAAGTATATATAAAAATAATAGTAGTAACAAAAAATTTACTAATTTAAAAAAAAATAATAATAATCCAAAAAGAAGTTTGTCCTCTATGCTGAGCAATGTTATTTATTTCACCATTATGGCGTCCATGCGCATTAAATATGACGTCATTCGCATAACCTTATTATTAGTGATCATTCATTGCTTTTCTTTGTTTGTAAGCTCTGACAAAGACATAACGTAATCCGTTTCTCTTGCAGTTAAGTGTCAAAAGCTATACAATTTTTAAAAATTTTACGTAAAAAAAAAAATACCTAATTTATGGTGCAATAAAATTGGTTTTTACATCATTGTTGCTAAATTTTAACAACGTAAATAATTATGCTAAAAAAAATCATATTTATAATATGAATAATATTTTTTATACAGTACAGCATGCTGTATAGTGATTTAATTTAATAAATATATAATTTTCTTAAAAATTATTATCCTTAAGCCCCTGGAAGTTATGTAAGTTGTTCAGCACTGATGTTAAAAATGTTGCATAATCTCTAGACTGCTATCAATTTCATGGTACAATTTTTTTTTTTTTTTTTTGAAAACTGATTTAAATTTATGAAAAGATATTATATAGCCTCTCTTATAATAACAGTAAGTAAATAGACAAATTTTAAAATAACTTCTTTATTTATCAATTGCTTCATGAAATGAAGAGGTTAGATTCAAGGTATAACGCATGGCATAAAATATGGAATAATGGAATATCTATTTTATATTTCTTTATTAATGGTATCGAGTATCACATTTCAATAACATACTCTGTATAAGTTATATAATATATTATATTTATTAAAACATGTTCAATCAGGGTCGGACTGGTCATTAAAGTTGGTCAGGAATTCCTGACCGGGCCCCCCTAGTCTGGGGGCCCCTTGCTCGCTAATAAACAAAAATGAAAAAAAAAAAAAAAAGAAGAAGAAGAAGAAGAAGAAGAAGAAAGAAGAAGAAGAAACTTGAAAGGAAAAGAGTTGAAAAAAAAAAAAACATTTAAAAATTCCATCAAATTACACACATACTTATTATTTGTTTCACATCTTAAATTATAGCGCTCATCAATAATACGTGAATGGTGTAATTTCGATTTATTATTTACTATATATTTACTTTATTTCATTGCCCAAGAACTATATGAACTATTCTCTTATCTCAACACCTTCAGAAACCTAGGTTAATTTATTTACCAGTATTCAACCTTTAAGATTTTTTATTTAATCTACGAGAGATTAAAAAGTAAAAAAAATGCAAAATTGACTGAAATATTTAATTCATATACTAAAAAAACATTAACAATCGTGTCGAAAAAAAAAGAAGAAGAAGAAGAAGAAAGAAAGAGAGAGAGAGAGAGAGAGAGAGAGAGAGAGAGAGAGATTATAGAGGAAGAAAAAATATTAAGCTGTTATCTATTACAGAACAAAGAGGAATACCAAGAAATTTTAAGGGGTAGTTTTACTAAAAACATTCTATATAAAAGAGGATATATTGTCCTAAATCGATAAATATGTCAAATTTTTTATTTTTAGTTCATTTAGTATTTTTAATTAATTTTTAAAAGACGCAAAATGACCTCACAGTGATTGGCAGCTTTTTCCTATGCCCAGACGTATAAAAGTTATCAAACATAACGTAATTTTTCAATTTTCTAAAATTTTGGATAATGTTCGCTCTTTTAGAATATGTTTTTTTTTTTTTTTTTTTTTTTTTTTTTTTAAGATTCGAATTCCTTATTGATGCTAGCTATAATTTAAAAATTAATAAATAAAAGTATGGTTTTTATTTAAAGATTAAGCTGCATGGATCAAAACAAATTTCAAAGTATCATAAAATATCTTCGCTATAATATTTTGTTTATATAATTGTGATGTACTGTACTCCCCTTTATCTATCGTTTTTTTAAAAAAATTGTAATAAAAATTTTCAAACTATAAATCTCTGACAGCAAGAATATCAGAGGACCACTTCAGTGGGTTTTGTACCTTTTGTGGCCTCAATAAAAATTATTATCTATCTATCTATATCTATCTATCTATAAGTTTTGCATGTGATAATTATAATTATTTCAAAAATAAAAGTGGCACACATTTGAATTTATGTTGATTAATTAAATAAAATATTACGTTACAATTTTATGTAAATTTTAAGTAAAATATATGACATTTACTAAATTAATAGATAATATTTCGTTCTTTTATATTTTTTGTTTGTTTTTTTGCTCTTTCATCGTATATTAACTTATGCAAAATTGTTATTTAACTTATTTCTTTACTGAAAAAACTGTTTTTTTTTTGTTTGTTTTTTTGCAAAACAAAGAAATAATAAAAGGACCCTTTTTAAGTGATTTTTTCCTCAAAAAAGGGGCGTGTCATAAAATTTTCCGGGGGGCTTCGCCCCCCGGACCCCCCTTTTACTGGGGGGCTACGCCCCCCCAGACCCCCCCAGTGGGCCCTCTCTGGTCTCTTCCTGAGTGGGCCTTTTCGAGCCAGTCCGACCCTGTGTTCAATATTACATATATTAAAAAAGTAAAATTAGCATGCATTACATTGCTCAAAACAATATACAAACGAAAAATATTTAATATAAAATTTTGTTCTGCATGCTGAACATGACTTTTTATATATACATAAAAGTTTATAAAACACAAGTACTGTCACAAACTAGTTCACATATAAAATAAAATACTAAATGACATTCTGCATCATTCATTAGTGGATCAAGTGTACTTGTAGGGTGTACGTATTGAAGGCAATGCTCATGTCCTCCTGAACCAGGAGCATATCCACTAGGCTCACCAGGTAACCAATAAGAGTCATCGACATCCACAACTGCACCAGTAGAAGACCAAACATATGAATTTAAATCTCCTAAGTTGGTTCCAGAAATCCAATATGCATAGTGCTTGGTTGCTATAATTGGGCAAATTAAGAAAGAAAAAAAAGTTCCATTAAAATTTGGTTATAAAATTGATAAAGTGAATGAAATATTATGTTAGACTTACAAGGTTGGATACTTTCCAATGTGTTGATAATGAACCAATGTTCTTCTTCACTCTCAACGCTCGCAAGATGCATTCCTTGACTCCTGCAGAATTGACCAGCTTCGTACCAGTTTACCTTTAAACATTGATCGTACATTAATTGTTTGTTTTCATGTTGGCTGCCATAAAATACCCGATTATGTAAAGTTTCGTGTTAGAAAAAAAATTCGTTCGATTGATGTCAAATTTTTCTGCCCATTCCAAATCATCATCATTTATCATTATTAATAATTATGAATTAATAATAAATATAATATATATATAATAAAAAAAATATATATAATAAATATATATATATAATATAAATAATAAATATGTCTTATTTTTAAACTGTTTTTTTCAATGGAACAGTGTTCCATGTAAAACACATATGTTTAAGTGATCGCTTCATATACAATAAAGAAATATTATAAATTAATTTAAAAATAATAATAATATAAAAATCAATAAAAATATATATCTGATACTATGAACAAATTTGTTGTTATATTAAGTCACTTACCCCGACTTCAGTTTCGAAGTAATAAGAAGAAGAATTTGTGTCTCTTATCAAAGGTAGTTCATCAGAGCCTGGTGGATATAGTTCTATAATTTAGGGGGGAAAAATAAAAAATTATTTGCAAACAAGAATATTTTACTAGTTAAAGTAATATATTATATTTATACAGGGCTCAAAGTACGCCTGAGCTAATCTATAGAAGTTGAAATTTTGACATTGCGCTTATGCGAGCTATTTTGAGAGTTTTTAATTATTAATTTTAGCATTGATAGCTCTTTGGTAAAAGACATTTTCTATTTTAATTTCTGATTATATATAAAAGTGCAAAAATTTGCATTTATAGTTACACTAGCTGGAGCAATGAATAACATTGTTCAGGATAGAGCAAATATCGTTTTTGGCTTTTATTATTATTATGTTTTTTTTTTTTTTTTTTTTTAAGAAATTTGATTATTATTATAAATATTTTTGTTGCATATGTACCTATATAGAATTATTTGACCTATATTACCAGAATCAATGCTCTCAAAAATTTTTTCTATGATCTTATTATTGATAATTATTAAAAGAAGTCAAAATGTAAGGAGCATGTAAAATATTAAAAATGTTCTTTATCTTGGAAAAAACACGTATACTATAGTATGCCTTATTTAAACATCACCGGATTCGATGAAGTAAAATTCCTAAAAATCGATAAAAAAAATTTAACGTTAAATAAGGGGACTTTAAATTTTCACAAGATCCGGTGGGCGTGTAGCTTGTACATTTTTTGGCTTCCCAATAAAATAATAAAATTCAAATCTCTCTAAATCATTATTATATATATTATATAGTTCGAAGTTCGAACACTTACCATAAAGCATTGTAAGATTTCTTGACATTGCAGAACTCTGAAATAATATAAGTTGAAATAACATTAATCCTCAACAGTAAAATTATTTTTCAATTTATTTTTTAAGGAGTATAGGTTCCAAACGTCGGCCATTAAACTCAAACTTTTACTTTAAAAAACATGTGAAATTTTGCACAATGATACTCCAACTTGAGTCAATTTCAAATATATAAAAATTTAAGGGGTCATCGCGCAAATTTATTTTATATAATATTTTGAAATATTAAGCCTATAATACCCAATGTTAATATCTTTTTTTTTTAATGATCAAACATCTTTTATCAGGGCAAGGTGTGATCCTAAATACTGTAGCTACACAATGACACCTATAATTTAAACCCAAAACACTATTTCTAGTTTTTGAGATAATAGGTTGGTGCCTTTATTCTCCCTTAAAAAAAAATATTAATTTACTTACGCTTCCTGCGAAAGCAGCAAGTACGATAATAAAGAGAGTCAATGCCATTTCCTGAAAGAAAGAAAGTATAGAATCTTAGAAGAAACTATATTAGAAATATTTTTCAGAAGAAAAAAAGGTTTATTTAAATGATTTCAATGTCATTTGAAAAAAAATAATATTTGGTTTGCTGAATTGAATAACGTGGATAGAATTGTTGTCAAAATATTAATAAATATATAAATAATAATTATTAATAATAACAAAAATAATTACTAATTTATTTTAAAAATTAAATAGTGTTTTAATAAATATATATTATTAAATTATTGAGATGCATCAAATTAGTTTTCTTTTTATTATTCAAATAAAAAAACATTTGATACTAAAATTAACTTATATTTACCTAGCTGATGATTGAAGTGCTCGACAATATCAGAATTTATGTCAAAAGTAAACATAGAACATTCTTCCTAGCTCTATATATAGTACGTGATTGCTGAAATATTATTAATAGTACCATCCCTTATCTCAACGGAAATTTCAAAGATAAGATGGGTTTTATTTTTACTATAATATTCCAGTTTTTTATAAAAGTCAAACTTTACTTAATTGTTATCAAGATTCATTTATTACAAGCATAAAATTTTCTACGCATGATTTGACACTTTTGATAAAAAAACATAATGTCATGTACCAAAGATTCTTTATCATTTTTTTTTTTTTTTTTTTTTTTTTTTGCAGTTTTCATTTGTTTATGATGAATGATGACTAATAACCAGGTTAAGTAAAAGCCAATCCATGATAGGGGTAAAAAGTGTCCAATTGTTTGGTAAAAATCTTGCTAGCACACAGGGTTACCAACTATTTGAAACATGAAAAGAGGACAGGCTACCCTATACTCTGGGGGGGGTGCAGGGGGGGAAACCCCCCTGCCGGGGGTGCGGGGGTGTCCCCCGCAAGAAATTTTGAGAATTTTGGATTAAAAATTCACAATTTGGTGCTATTTCTGGCCCATGTTTGAGTATTTTTAATCTTATTTTAAAACCATTAATTTAACGTAAATATGAATATTTTTATTACATAATTAGGTCCAAAAAGATTAAAAAATATATTACAATGAAATTTGGAGGTTGTTGGTTAAAAAATGTCTTAAAAAATTTCTAGGCTTAAAACATGCCTATTATGCCTAGTATTTATCATTTAAATTTCTCCAGAATCGGGCAGAGAAGTGTTCTCAAAAATTGAAAAAAAAAAAAAAAAAAAAAAAATTTAAAACTTTTTCTCGTAATTAGCATAATGTTAAATTATTCAGCTTTCCTTGACCGAAACCAATAAGCTCCATTTTTCAATATTTCACGTTTTTTTTATTTTTTTATTTATTTATTTATTTTTATTTATTTATTTTTTGAGCAGTTGAGGAATTTTTAATTACTTTTTAAAGTAGTGATGAGAGGAGGTGATAAAAATTTGTGGCCAAATACTTAGTTTTTTAGTTATTAGAATGTACAAAATATTTAAAAATATTTAAATTTATAAAAATTTAAAGAAAAAGAGATGGAAAGAGAGAGAGAATTAAAAATTGAGCACTACTATATATCGGATTTTTTTTCTCAGAGGATCTAATTATTATAAAATAATGTTTATATCTAAAATTTCCTTTTTTAAATTTATGTTTCAATCATTGTTTTTGGCAATACCTATAAAGCTATTAATGAATAAACTTTAATTTTTTAGTTTAAACTACCTGGGCCACAAAATAATTAAGTTCTATTTTTATTAGAAAAGAGATGCAATTTTTTTAATCATCCCGTGGGTCCTGCACCCTGAACAGATAAATCTATAGAGATGGAACTTGAAAAAAAAAATATCTAGGAATTTTAGATTATGGCATCAAAATGATGCCATACATATGGCATCAAAATAACCCTCAAGTCAATATTTCCCAGACGTTTTCCTGATTTTCAATCAATTTGGTTATCGCAGCTAGTTTTTTCATTTAACAATAAGTATATTTTTTGCTAAATTTCTGTTCGTTTCATCCCCCCCCCCCCCCCCCCCCATAAAAAAGTAAACATTAAATTGTGACAGGAACATCAAATCATTTGCTAGCACTAAATTCGTATTGTTGGTCTTTAGGTGTGCTTATATTTTCTCACTAATCTTTTTTTTCTTTTTTTTTTTTTTTTTAAATAAAATAGATTAAATACATTTTACAGAAGTTGCGTGAATTGCTCGCTGCAGGCGAACGAAAACTTTTGACTTTTCATGAAATTTTTTCTACTAAATTAACTTTTTGTTGTCCTCTTTTTGAAGTCCAAAAAGAGGACAGTCCTTGTCCTCTTTGGTACTTGAGAGGACAGAGGACAAAAGACCGAAAAAGAGGATGTCCTCTTAAAAAGAGGACAGTTGGTAACCCTGCTAGCACACCAGAGATAAACAAAAAAGTAATACGTAATTATTTTATGCTAGCTTATTTTCAGCACAATTTGTTCAATACAGCATAATTTATGCTATATTAAATATTTATTTTGCTATATTATATATAGTACAAAAAATATAATGTTTTACAACATAATTATTTATATTGGTCTAATTTAGTAAAATCAATGCTATAATGACACATCTATGCAGCACAAATTACGTAATGTATTATTTTCGTGAAAATAATATATTGGATAATTTTTAGCACTAGTCTACGGATTGAGTGTATGTGTGTGCTTTCTTTAGTCTTTATATAGACTCGGAGAGAAACTATAGTGTATATATATATATGCATTGATGTTAAAATTGGTGCCATGTTTGATAACTCAATAACATAGGCCGCATAATAAAATAACTCATTTTGCAACTTTAAAAATACTATGCAATATTTTTGAGAGCATTAATGATGCTGCTAATAGATTGAATTAGTATCTCAAGTATATGTAAAAATAATAGTTGTAACAAAAAAATTACAAATAAAAAAAAAAATCATTAGAAATGAAGTTTGTGCTATGCTGAGCAATGTAATTTATTTCACCATTATGGCATCCATGCGCATTAAATATGACGTCATTCGCATAACCTTATTTTAAGTGATCATTCATTGTGTTTCTTTGTTTGTAAGGTCTGACAAAGGCATGACGTAATCCGTTTCTCTTGCAGTTTATTGTCAAAAGCTATACAATTTTTATTTCTGCACGTAAAGAAAAAATACCTAATTTATGCTGCATTAAGGTTGGTTTAACATCATTGTTGCTAAATTTTAACAACGTAAATAATTATGATAAAAACATAATATTTATACTATGAATGATATTTATTATGTAGTATAGCCTAAATAATAATATTATTTTATTATGCTGTACAGTAAAGTGATTAAATGTTGCTGCTAATTAACCCCTGGAAGTTATGAAAGTTGTTCAGCACTGATGTTACAAAAGTTGCATAATTTCTAGGCTGCTTTCAATTTCATGGTTCTATTTTTTTTTTTTTTTTTTTTTTTTTTATTAAAACTGATTTAAATTGATGAAAAGAGAGTATTGGCTCTCTTACTAACAGTAAGTAGATAGCAAACTTTTATAATAACTTCTTCATTTAACAAATGCTCCATGAAAAGAAGAGGTAATTAAGATTCAAGGAAATGCATAAAAATATGGAAGATCTATTTTATATTTCTTTATTAATGGTATCGAGTATCACATTAAAATAAAATAATCTGTATAAGTTATATAATATATTATATTTATTAAAACATGTTCAATATTATAAAATATTAAAAATATTAATTTTACGTACATTGCCTTGCTCAAAAAAAAAATAATAGTAATAATATTACAAACAAGAAATATATAATATAAAATACTGTTTAGCATGCTGAACATATGACTTTCTATAATATATACAATACATTAAAGTTTATAAAACACAAGTACTGTCACAAACTAGTTCACATATAAAATTAAGGCCTAAATAACATTCTGAATCATTCAATAGTGGATCAAGTGAATAATAGTCTATGGTGTGTACGTATTCAAGGCAATTTTCCTGTCCTCCTGAACCAGGAGCATTTCCACTAGGCTCACCAGGTAACCAATAAGAGTCATCGACATCCACAACTGCACCAGTAGAAGCCCAAACATATGAATTTGAATCTCCTAAATCGTTTCCAGAAATCCAATATGCATAGTAATCGTTTGCTATTGGGTAAATTAAGAAAGAAAAAAATAGGTCCGTTAAATTTTGGTTATAAAATTAATATAGTGAATGAAATATATGTTAAACTTACAAGGATGGAGTGTTTTCAATGTGTTGATAATGAACTGATGCTCTTCTTCACTCTCAACGCTCACAAGATGCATTCCTTGACTCCTGCAGAATTGACCAGCTTCGTACCAGTTTATCTTTAAACATTGATCTTACATGGTTAAAATGTGTGATAATAATAATGAGTTTAAAAGGGAATGTGTCACATTTGTTAAAAAAATGTTCCTTAAAAATAAATATTATCAATATTGTTAATTAGTAATTACCATTTAATCGTAAGACTTATAAAAAAAATCACTAAATAAAATTATGATAGAATTGTATTTATATATATATATATATAAAAATTTAAAAAATCGTATATTTATAATAAGGTAATTTTTGTATAAACAAATTTCTAATGGAGGTTATCGGTTTAAAAAAATGCTTAAAAATGACTATGGCTTAAAACACGTAAAAGTATGTCTAGTATTTCTCATTTTAATTTCTCCGAAATCGGTGGAGTAGTTTTTTAAAAAATCGCAAAAAACGTGATTTTCTCCATAAGCGTAATGTTAAATTAGGGGACCCTTAGCTTTCCCCGCATCACCCCGCGCGCTAAACCGATAACCTCCATTCTATAAATTTTAACTTTAATGTTTATGTATTGGCTTTTTATGCTAAATAAACATATATCTTATCTTATCTTACATTATTATTATTATTTTTTATTTATTTTTTTTTTTTTCATGTTGGCTGCCATAAACTATCCAAAGTTTACAACTTTTTATTGACCAATATACAACTTCACAAAAACCAGTACACGGCACTGGCAAGGGTCATCAGGTTGATAACTGCCAACGGTCATCATTAGTTTTATGTTAATTTTGGCCTCTGGTATATAGAACTTACCATGTGAAATGTGAACCAAGGTAAAAATGAATGCAAAGTGGACTCCAACTGATGAAGGGGTTGGGTTCCACCAGAAATTGCAGTTTCTCGAAGTTGAATTTTTATGAAGCTTGCAATTGGATCAAAATGATATTTTATGACCACATTTGAAAGGTGAACGTCGTTCCTTTAATTGAGGCTCCTTTACGTTCTAAATAATTTTTGAGTTGTGATTTTTACTTTATGATTTGCGATTTAACGTGTTTAAATAATTCTGGAGCGAGAAATTCAAAAATCAAAATACTCAATTTAACATATGATATATAAGCCCTATACCAGGCCAAAATTCACATAAAACTTGATGCTTGATGACACTTGCCAGTAATCAACCTATTGACCCTTGTTATAGTGACAACTGCTGAATATGTGAAGTTGCGTATTGAAAGTAAAATTCGTCCGATTGATATCAATTTTTTCCCCCATTTCAAATTAATGAAGTTTATCGATAAATGAAAAAATAAATATAAATAAGTTATCTGGCTTAAAAGACGTAAAAATACGTCTAGATATCTAATAGGTATTTAAATATCTATCGAATCACTGCAGTAGTTTCTTCAAACAGAAAAAAAAGTGTAATGTTAAATTATTAGGGGTACGTAAAGCCCTTGTGAAGTTTTTTTTTATCATTTAGAATACTAGATTGATGATTATTTGATTAATATACCTTACTATCCATGAATTAGACACCAACACGTTGATTTTGTATTTATTTTCATTTTGACTGTTATATCACGTATCTGACGTTACAATGTACCGCTGCCAATCACAGTCACCGCTCTGGTCACGTGATAAATTTAAGCCCCTCCCTCAAGTTTTTTACCCTTATCACAGCCATATCGGTACATTGTGATGTCAGATGCGTGAAATAACCGTTAAAATAAAAATAAATACATAATCAACGTGTTGCATGGTGTCTAATTCATGGATAAATGGATAATATAATAAGGTATGCTAATTATCAATCTATAGTATTCTAAATGATAAAAAAGTAAGTTGACAAGGGCTTTAACATGTAAGCTTTTCCTGCGCGCTATACCAATAAGCTCATTTGAAGGAAGAAAAAAACATGGATATTATATCGGTTTACTTTTTACTATAAATAATTATGAAACTGTCTTACTTTAAAACTTGTTATTTCAGTGGAACAGGGTTCCATATGAAACACATATGTTTATGTGATCGCTTCATATACAATAAAGAAAGATGCTATTAAAATAAAAAAAAAAAATTAAAATTAAAAATCAATAAAAATATCTGATACGATGAATAAATTTTTCATAACTAATATGTCACTATTTACATGACTTACTCCTACAAATCGATTATCGAAGTAATAATATGAAGAATTTGTATCTCTAATCAAAGGTAGTTCATCAGAGCCCGGTGGATATAGTTCTAAAATTTAAAAATAATAATACTAATAATAGAAATTCTATTTTTGCAAACAATAATCTTTTGTATTGAGAGTGAAAACCACAGGGTTGAAAGTACGTCTGAGCTATCGTAGAAGTTACAAATTTAACATTGCGCTTATGCAATAAGCTATCTTGAGTTTTTTTTTTTTTTTTTTTTTTTTTTTTTTTTTTTTTTTTTTTGCATTGGTAGCTCCGGTATTGTTTTTTTCTATTTTAGGCCCTAATTATATGAAAAAGTGTGGAAATTCACATTTGTAGTAGTCACACTAGTGCATGAATAACATTGTTCAGGATATGACAAACGTCTTACTTTTTGTCTATTTTCTTTGGGACATCGGATTTTTATAATTATATTATTTTTCTTGTATATACCTAAAGAATTAATTCAATCAGCCTATATTACCCTCATAATATAGAATATAGAATCAATGCTCTAAAAAAATTTGCTATACATAATCTTATTATTGAATATTATTTCAAGAAGTCAGAGGATCATGCAAGGAACATGTAAAAAAAATTAAAATATCCTATATGTTAAAAAAGACCCCTTGCACATCCTTGCGCTTTGACGCCATGTTTGTGGTGCATATGCATTGTCCAGCATAGGGGAAACATCATTTTTCCTAATTTTCACAGAAAAAAAAGTTTATTTCCACTGAACGAATTTTTCTCATATTCTTCGAACTTTTAAGGAGCAAGAAATAAGGTTTTGTATAAGGTTTGAAGCTTCTTTTATTATTAAAAAAATAATGATGTTTTCCTATGCTGGCCTGTGTATTTCTGACCAACAAAACGGCAGTGCAACCGGTCTATAATACACCTAATGTAAATATCTCCGGAATCGATGCATTTAAGTTCTCAAAAATAGTAAAAAACAAAAAATAAAAAGTTTCTTTTCATAAGCGTTTAATGTTAAATTTGTGGACTTCAACTTTTCCCAAGATCCAGTGAGTTTGTGTAACTTGTACCTTCTTTAGCCTCGCAATAAAAACTATTCATTACCATTATTATATAATTCGAACACTTACCATAAAGCATTGTAAGATTTCTTGACATTGCAGAACTCTGAAATTAAATATAAGTTAAAAAAACATCAATCTTTGCAACAGTTAAAATTGTTTCAATTTCTTTAAAAAAAATATTGTTTTACTTACGCTTCCTGCGAGAGCAGCAAGTACGATAATAAAAAGAGCCAATGTCATTTCCTGAAAGAAAAGAAAGCATAGAATCTTAGAAGAAACTAAGAAACTTTATTTTGAAAGAAAAAAACACAAAATTTTATTTAAATGCATTCAATGTCTTTTGAGAATAATGCTAATTGTATTTTGCTAAATTTAAAAAAAAAAACGCGGAAAGAATTAATGTGAAAATTAATTATATAATAATATAATAAATAATTAGTATTAATAATAATAATTATTAATTATTGAAAAGTTATTTAATTATTTAGTAAATATATTATTAAAGAATTGTGATGCAGCAATATCGTTACACTTTTAGTATACTGAAATAAAATTTCTAGATACAAAAATTAAAACTTAATATTTACCAAGCTGGTGATCGAAGTGTCAGAATCAGAGTTTATGTCAAACAAAAGTAAACATGGAATATTTTTACAAGCTCTGATACGCGATTTTTCAAGTACGTGATTGCAGAACAATTATCTAAGTACCCCTTATCTGAATGGAAATTTAATAGATAAGGAAATTAATTTTCATGGGTTTTATTTTTAATAATACTGATCAAGATAATAAAGGCCAAACTTTAATTTATTTTTTTTTATCAGAGTTTTATATAATTACAAGTATAAAATTTTTCACGCACCATTTGTCACTTGATAAAAAATATAAAGTCATGTACCCAAAGATTCTCGTTATCACTGATTTTTTTTTTTTTTTTTTTTTTTTTTGTAGTATTCATAATAATGAGCAGTCAGTAAAAGCCAATATGGCTAATCCGAGTTGGGTTAAAAGCGTCCAATCGTTTGGTGAAAAACTTGCTAGCACCAGAAATAAAAAACTAATACGTAATAATTATGCTGGCTTATTTTCAGCACAATTTGTTCAATACAGCATAATTTATGCTATAATACATAATAATAATGTTATAAAGCATAAATATGATTTTATACCACAGTATAACTATACTATTTTGTTATTATATTCTAATTTAGTATAATTTATGCTATAATGAATAATGACACATATGCAGCACAATTTACGTAATTTATTATTTTTGTGGGCATATTAATATTGAATAGCTTTTAGCACTAAAGTCTACGGAGTGAGTATATGTGTGTGCTTTCTCAAGTCCTTAGACTCAGAGAGAAACTATAGCGTGTATGCATATTCATGTTAAAGTCAATGCCATGTTTGATAACTCAATAACATTGGCCGCATAGGAAAATAACTCATTTTGCCAGCTTAAAAATACTATGCAATATTTTTGAGAGCATTTTGATTCTGCTAATAGGCTGAGTTAGTATCTCAAGTATAATATATAAACATAATAGTAGTAACACAAAATTAACCGATTCTTCAAAGAAACTTGTCAAAAATTGAAGTTTGTCCTGTTGAGCTATGTTATTCATTTCTCCAGTAAGGCGTCCATGCACATTAAATATGACGTCATTCGCATAACCTTATTATTAGTGATCATTCATTGTTTATCTTTGTTTGTAAGGTCTGACAAAGACATAACGTAATCCGTTTCTCTTGCAGTTTAGTGTCAAAAGCTATATAAATATATTTTTTTCCCTGCACGAAAAATTACGTAATTTATGCTACATTAATTTCAGTATAACATCATTGTTGCTATATTGTAACAACGTAAATAATTATGCTAAAAGCATGATATTTATACTATGAATAATATTTATTATGCAGTATAGCATAAATTATGCTGTAGTGAACAAATATTGCTGAAAATTATTAAAAATATATTATTATTTTATTATACAATATTTTTTATTGTTATTTTACTTTAGCCCCTGGAAGTTATGCAAGTTGTTCAGCACTGATGTTAAAAAAGTTGCATAACCTTTAGGCTGTTTTCAGTTTTTTTTTTTTTTTTTTTTTTTTTTTTGCTGAATTGATGAAAAGCGATGATTTGCCTCTTTTACTAAAGTAAGTAAATAACATAAACTTTTAAATAACAATAAATTACGTAATTTTTGCTGCATTTATGAATTTAAAGCATAAACACGTAAAAAATCGTGTTTGGGCCATTGTAGTGTAGCCTAATAATGCCTAATGTAATGCTAAATTAGAACAACATATAAATAATAATTTTGTACAATATAATATTTATACTTTCTAAGGTTTGAAGTTATTGTGCAGCATATCATAAATTATACACTCAAAAAATGAGTGCGTTACTTCAGTTACGAATCCTAACTTATTTGAGATAATCACATTTAAGCTATTATAAGCAGCTAAAATAATGCAATTTAGCACAGTATTAACAATAGCTCATTTAAGTTGTTTTCAGGTTTTTAGGGCTGTTTTTTGCATTATTTTATCTGATCATAATAACTCAAACGTGTTTCTCTCAAATAAGTTATAGAATTCGTAACTGAAGTAATGCACTCTTTTTTTAGTGTACCGTTTTGAACAAATTGTGCTTAAACTGAGATACGTGCAAATAAAAAATGCACTTAAATGTGTTTAAGCATGCTTGCTTGAGCTTTGATGCAGTTAACAGGTAAATGAGTTTTTCAAGTATGCAAGAAAAATAATAATAACAAAAAAATAGCTAGTGTTACAAAGAAAATTGCCAAAAACTACGTTATTTTTATTTGTTCTATGCGGAGCAATCAGGGAGCAATGGTATTCATTGCTCAAGAAGAGCATCAAAAAGCATTGAGAATGACGTCATGCGCACACACCCTATAGCAGTATTAAAAGAAATGAAATAAATAGCTATTACTAACACATTGAAATAAATTTCATTAATAATTAATAATTAAAAAATTAAGCAATAGAAAATCAATTTTAAATAAATGATTTACGTTTTACGTTTCTCAACTATTAGATATGGATTACATTATAACGCGATAAAGTAATATAATATAAGAAAGAATAAAGAAACATAAATAATATTTAGATTGGACAATAATATATTCACATTAAATTTTAAAATAGGTCAAATAAATCAAAATTATAATTTCAATAAGTGTCGTCATAAATAAAATTAAATATATCTAGATCTTGTTCTCACCTCAATGCCCAAAAACAAACATGAAAGTGAGGCGCTGCGCTGGAGTGAGTTGAGGAAATTATCTGTCGTTTTAACAATGACAAATATCTTGAGTGTTCATTGTTAGTGAAGCGTAACAAAAAGTAGAGATACCTTTATTGTTTTGTTTTCTCATTCTTCGTATATCTGTCAATATAGATGCACTCCATTGATTTTATTTTAATATAATGATTGATTTTATTGAACAATATTGTAGATCTAAAAAAAATGATGATTTTTTTTATTTCAAAGTATTAAAGTATTTCTTCCTTTCCTTTCCTTTCCTTTCCTTTCCTTTCCTTTCCTTTCCTTTCCTTTCCTTTCCTTTCCTTTCCTTTCCTTTCCTTTCCTTTCCTTTCCTTTCCTTTCCTTTCCTTTCCTTTCCTTTCCTTTCCTTTCCTTTCCTTTCCTTTCCTTTCCTTTCCTTTCCTTTCCTTTCCTTTCCTTTCCTTTCCTTTCCTTTCCTTTCCTTTCCTTTCCTTTCCTTTCCTTTCCTTTCCTTTCCTTTCCTTTCCTTTCCTTTCCTTTCCTTTCCTTTCCTTTCCTTTCCTTTCCTTTCCTTTCCTTTCCTTCCTTTCCTTTCCTTTCCTTTCCTTTCCTTTCCTTTCCTTTCCTTTCCTTTCCTTTCCTTTCCTTTCCTTTCCTTTCCTTTCCTTTCCTTTCCTTTCCTTTCCTTTCCTTTCCTTTCCTTTCCTTTCCTTTCCTTTCCTTTCCTTTCCTTTCCTTTCCTTTCCTTTCCTTTCCTTTCCTTTCCTTTCCTTTCCTTTCCTTTCCTTTCCTTTCCTTTCCTTTCCTTTCCTTTCCTTTCCTTTCCTTTCCTTTCCTTTCCTTTCCTTTCCTTTCCTTTCCTTTCCTTTCCTTTCCTTTCCTTTCCTATCTATTTTCATTTTATAGTTCTAAATTTAGTAAGAAAAAAAAAAGTTGTATCAACAATGAAAAATTCTTCAAGTTTTGCATTCGCTTAAACTTTTTGTGAGTAGTATTCTTCGTTTAAATATTTATAATGTATAGTACAGTTTTCTCAATTAGGGGACCCTAAATGTTTTCCTCGCGTCTCACCGATACTATAACCTTCATTATAGTTTGTTTTTATAAAATAAAACCAATTTCTGCATTAAAAATAAAACAAATAAAAACAAATAAAAATGTCAGCATAAATGATAATAAATAATAATTAACAGCTTTTTTTTTTTTTTTTTATTGGGCGAAATCAAGCTACAACCCTCTCAATTTAACCCAACTGTATTACAGTACAGTCAGTTTTTAAGTTAAATAACAATAAGTTTGTTATGTTAGAATAATTTATATATTATTTATAAAGAAATACATATTGATAATTTTTATTTTATAATTTTAATTTTTAATTAATTTACCCATTATAACATTGCATAATGTAAACATCATAAAATAATATATACTTATGAATCCCAAGAATATTAATTAAATAGAAGTGACTTAGTTAATCAAAAGCAATATATATATATATATATATATATATATATATATATATATATATATATATATATATATATATATATATATATATATATATATATATATATATATATATGTTATAAAATATAACATGGAAAAGTTTTGCAATAAGATAAAAATGTTGCTGTTGGCAAATTTGACCGGAAATATTATATTGCTATTGTATGCAATGTATTTCTGCGTGAGTGTTGAGATTATAAAATATAAAAATGAAAAATTGCGAGTGTCAAAAGTGAGTAATTTTAGCGTGCAGTAAGTATATTGTAGATTACAGAATACAAGTGAAGTGAAGTGGCTGCTACGCTACATTAAGTAACGATAAAACATCACTGAACTGAACTGGCTTATATTTCTGACTGCCTTGTTACGCCGTGTTTAACATTGAATTACAATACATATAAGTAACGACAAGCTCAATGAAATTGTCAGTAATAATTAATATAAAATTTAAAATTTATTGTCTTTTTTTTTATTAAATATTATGTCATATTTTTTATTATATTCAATTTATTATGTATTATTTATTATCTGTTAATTTAAAAAGAAGAAGTATAAATTTAATGAATATGTCTAATTTTAATAATAAACGTTTATATTTATTATGTTTTACAATGTTTTTAAATAGCTTTTTATTAAGGGAGTAGTGGACCGATGTCGGCTATTAGACTGAAACATTTCTCGTCAAAAAAATCTGAAATTTTGCACAATGATACTTCAGCTTTTGACAATTTCAAATATATAAAAATTTTGGGGATCACCGTGCAAATTATTGTTATATGATTTTTCGAAATTTTAAGCCCATAAGGCCCAATGTTAATTTCAATAATTTTTTTCTTTTTTCCGGGACGGTCAAACATCATGAAATTTTTATCACGACTAGGTGTGACCCTTAGCTACACAATGACACCAAATTTAGAACAAAAACACATCTAGTATTTGATTTTTAAGGGAGTAAGGTGGTTGCATTCATTTGAAAGTTGACGCCATTTGTGAGCATTAAATAACATTTAGCTGGTATAAGAAAATGTCATATTTTTCCAGTTTAAAAATATTTATAGCAATAATTTTGAGATCATTATGATGCAATATAAATTCGATTATCAACAAATCATTCTTATCAATCCCTTTATAAATCACTAAATCACTAAATATCACTCCGTGGAACAGGTTGAATAATATTTTCAATTATGCAAAAAAAAAAAAAATAATAATAATAATAATAATAATAACAATGATACATAATAAAATAAAATAAAATAAAAACTGTCCTATATGCTGCGCAGTGTTATTCCGTGCTCTAGTATATGGCATCGAAGTTCAATTAGCACATTCAGTGTTACTTTTTTCATATACCCACATGCATAAATTGAACCCTTGCCGTCATTTTTGTTTTTAATCAACCAAAAATACTAAATAAACGCAAAAATTAGAAATATGCATAATATATGTCAATCGTTTCACGTTTCACGATAATGTCCTCTTTTAGAATAATATGAAATAAAATTACCACTTTTTATTGTTTTTATTATTTCTCATTTTTAAAAAAAGTTACTAAGAAATTTCTATTTGCATAAAATTAGACAAACACAAAATGTTCATAGTGTTACAACATAAAAAAAGTCATTTAAAAGAGAGAAAAATAGAAAAGAAGTCTATACATATCATATAACATATAACTGTATATTTGTCTCTTAAACTTATATATATTATAATTTAGTTATTATTATAGACCTCTTGCAGTTTGAAATATGAGAGTATTCTTAAAAACTAGATTATTAATTGTGACATTTAAGAATTGAAAGCATCGTTTTACAATACCATGTTATTTTTTTATTAAAACAATAAATTTATCTAAGCTGAATGTATGTGTGCCTTTCTAAATAATATTTTATAATTTTTGAATAAATTATTATACTTATATTTTAACGTTTAAAAAATATTGTTTGTTATAAATATATACAATAGGTTTTACTATTTAGAAATTTTTCATTTTAAGATCTAATTTTTGTTAGTTTGTTATCAATTAGTTAATTATATAAAGAAGTTTGCACTCTGTTATCTCAAAAAAGCGTTTGTCATATTGCAAGGTCCATAAAATATAATAAAGAGGTTAAGCGCAGCAAAAAACTCACGCATTCGATTTCATTTTGCGATGGATTGTACTTGGTTCTAAGCCAATACGATGTCGTTAACCAGTTATGTCACTGATAAGGTGAACAAAGTTTAAAGTAGTGATATGACGTCTTTGGTGAATTCCTTTAAGCTGCGCGAGCTTGGCCAAAACTTTTCCCGGAGCATCTAACCTCTTCTTGGTCATATTGCAATCCAAATTTCATGATCCGTTTTTTTTTTTTTTTTTTTTTTTTTAAGAAAACATTGAATTTTTACTATAGCAATGATGAAATGCAATGTTTTCTCAATGCTCTAGCTTTATCTAATAGTTAACTGTAATTAATTATTACCATTATACTTAAAGTAAAATATCTCGTATTAAAATACTGATGTAATGAATCACAAAGTATATTATACGTACAAACAAGTTTGTGGATATAGTAATAGTTTTATATTTCTCGTCTATAATAACTAAACAACATATTATATAAAACTATGCTAACTACTATACGTGCAAATAAAAGTATCTTTTTAATAAAAAAACATCAAGTAATGTGTCATTTTTGTTGGCCCATTGTTGTAGCAACAAACGAACGTAAAAAAAATTTAAAGAAAAAAAAAAAAAAAAAAAAGGAAATGGAAATGAAAAAATATATATATTGCAACACTTTTATTATTACTTTTTTTTTATTATTATTTTTTTTTTGTATTCACATAAATATATTATAACACTAGAATGAGTCAGAGAGAGAGAGAGAACTTCTTTTTTTTTCGTACATATTATTATTTTTTTTATTTCATATAATACATTAATGCACTATCTTCTCTAAGGGCAATTTTTCTATACAAATCACAAAATCATAAATATGTTTGTAAAGTAGATGTTTTGCTAAGGGCAACATGTTACTAAAATAAATACATTAAAAATAAAATTACTCTATATTATAAGAAGCCTAAAGTACTCACTTTAAAGTAGATATTATGTGTATTATATATTATAGTGCAATCTTCAAACTTGTATATTAAAAGTATATTATTATTATCCCTAAAGAAATAAAATAATTGTGAATTATAATACATTTCCTATTGGGAAATACATTCAAATATAAAAGTGGTAAAAAAAAACAAAAAAAAAAAACAAAAAAAAAAAAAACGGCATAATATGATTTTTTTTTTTTTTTATAAAAATATATTGATATAAAAAAGTACAATTTTTATTAATTACAAGTAATTACATTATATGGATACCTCAGTTTTTAATTACGTTCTTTAAGTGTAATATTTTCATTATTGTAATCTCTGGATCAGCTTTTTAAAATAATTTAAGAATTAGGTTGAGTGGTTCATAGGCGTTCAATGTCTCTATATAGATTACGATCGATGGCCTAATGTCTGGCAAACTTGATATTATTTGAAAGTGTCAGCTACTTGCTACTTCTAAGAAAATAAAAGTATTTATAGTATGCGTACAAGTCACCATTAAATTGAAGACAATTATATATGATTTTTAATTTTTGTTAATTTTATTATTATTTTATTATTATTATTATTTATTTATTTTTTTATTTTTTTTTTTTGCTAGAAATTACATTGAGCCTCTAAAACGTAATAAAATTTAAAACTCTCATGTACTATTAATATTGATAATAAAATTATAATAAATTCATAATCAAACAAATAAGTTGAGGTAAAAATATGAAAATTAGACCAGAAAACACCCACCCTTGCATTTGCCCAATTGGAGGTTATCGGTTTAAAAATTCTTAAAAATTTTCTATGTCTTAAAAGTATGTCTAGTATTTCTCATTTAAAGTTATCCGAAACCGTCGGAGTAGTTTTCTCAAAATTCGCAAAAAAACATATGTTTTCCCCCATATGTGTAATGTTAAATTTGGGGACCCTTAGCTTTCCCCGCGTCTCCCCGCGCTCTAAACCGATAAGCTCCTCTATTTTGAGCATTCTTGAGTAAACAGGAGACCCTTAAAAGCAGAAGCAAAAAAAATAAATAATAATAATAAAACAAAAAAAAAAAATACAAAGAAGATGTATTTAAGTCATTCTAAGAGCCGGAAAAAAAACTTGGTTAAAATATAATATAAGATAAGGAAATAATTTTTTTAAATGTCTAGAACTGGAAAAAAAAAAAAAAAAAAAAAAAAAAAAAAAAAAAACAGTGCTACTTTCCTTGACGCACAAGGTAATTAGATATGCAAATTATTGTCATGTATTGAAGTAAAGTTACATTCACGATATATATACATCTTGTGTATGATCACGTGACCTAAGTGCAGGTACAGCCTGGCACTATGACGTCATCGATCTACATCCGTCAGCCTTCTGTACCCGTCTGTCCGTACGTACCCATAAATCACAACGTTTTCAATATTTATCTCTTCCTCTCTCTCTCTCTCTCTCTCTCTCTCTCTCCTTCTTGTTGTACAATACAGTACTATATGATTATTACAAAAATTAGACCTAATTTATATTATGAAATTAATAGTTATACTTTTTTAATTAAGACGGGAAATGAGGTATACTGCGGGCTTTGACTTAAAAATTGTAAAGAGAGAAAAATCTGAAATTTTGCACAGTGATAAATTAGATTAAGGTATCTTCAAAAATGCCAAAAATTTTGGTGGTCTCCATGCTAGATTTGACATTATGATTTTTTGAAATCTTAGTCACATAAGAGCCCATGTTAATTTCAATAATTATTTCCTCTCTTATCTTATCTTAAGGTCACGGCGGGTTCTGAAAATTTTAAAAATTTGGAGATACAAGCCATCTACATAAAACCCTTGAAAAGTATTTGTATAAAACAATTCTTTATGTTTGTATCGTTGAGACTCGCATAATTATTTATCATCATATACACTACCTACAGTAATATATAAATTGAATACATTTGTAAAGTTAATAATTAATTTGTATTTACTGTATGTACAAAAACATCAGTATATGCTTTTTAAATAATGTATCATCTACATTACTGTTAAATTATGGTCATTCCTATGGTAATGGAAACAATAAATTTATTTACAATAATTTTCATTATATTTATTTATCTTCCAAGACCACTCGGCACTTTATGCTTTCTTGAATGTTGTCCTGACTGCACATTTTTTTTTATTTTTTTTTTCTTCAAATAATATTTATTTATTTTAATTATTTATGTATTTTGCTCGAACTGGTAACTTATTATTATACGTATAGAACTATACTGTATATTGCATTCATTTAAATTAAAGTCTACGCGTGAAATATAATATCTTAATTTTATCAAAACAAACAAATTTTCCAAATAAGAATACAGCCCAATGTCTTACGTTTAGCAATCCTGTTCATTGCTTCAGTATGGTGTCATGCGCATACAAACTATATGAAATTTAAAGAACGGATATTGAGTTTACTCTGTTGTATACTATTACACCAAAGTTACTTTTCATCACAAAAGATAAATTTAGCTCTATTGCTAGTTACAACGTAAAGCATAAGTAAATGTCCAAAAACAAAACATTATTGGGTGGTTTCATTCATATGTTAAAAGTCGACGTCATAAGTGAGTACTTAACATTGGCAGGTATAGGAAAATGGCACATTTTGCCAGATTAAAAATACTTCACAATTTTTGTGAGAGCATTGATGCTGTTAACAGGTTGAATTAGTACCTCAAGTATGCAAGAAAAATAATAATGACAAAAAAAATAGCTAATTTTACAAAGAAAATAGCCAAAAACTAGGTTTGTCCTATGCTGAGCAATGTTATTCATTGATCAAGAAGAGCATCGAAAAGCATTTACACTTACTTGTTAGAAGTAGATTGTAGTAGTATGCTTACTGGGCAATAGTGGTTACAAGACACTGACGTCACTATAAATAACAAGCATTATGAAAATATTTCAATACAGTTTTTGTTTAGTTAATCTCTCTCTCACACTCTCTCTTAGATAAGTATCAGAATCCCTTTGAAGCAGAACATTTTAAATGTTAAACACGGATTTTCACGCCAATTTACAAAAAAATTGATGTAAAAAATTACGTTATTAAAATCTTACGGTGAGTACTAAAAATTTCATATAAAATTTCAATAAAATCTCCCGCAAGAGAAGCTGATTAGTATTCAAGACAAACGTCGCGATAATCAATTTACATTATTATTATTATTAAATTTAGAACACAATATTATTATTATATTTAAAATTAATGTTTTAAAAATTGAGTAAGAAATATTCAAATAAAACAGATTGTTAAGAAGTCGTGATGAAATGTGAATTAGTTTGTAAGATACGAACAAAGTGATTTCTTAACTTCATTTGCATAAATCAGCAGTGGCGGCGGCGGTGGGTCATATCTCGTTGCTCTTACTTATGTTAGCTTTATTAACTGCACAACTCAGTGAAAGGAATAAATGAATTATGAAGCAAAATGAAGACGAGCTCATATTGTGAAAGTGATTTTTTTTTCTGTATGTAATTTTATAAAGATATCGATATTACTAAATTACTCATCTTGTAATGTGAAAAATATTCATACGTTTTCAGTTATGCAATAAAATACTCTGTACACATGTGGTGTAAAGATTACATAATGATAATTTAAAATAAAACTCTCAAAAACGCATTTATGTTTTACGCAAAAATTTAAAGGAATATACCAGAGAAAAACATATTAAGCATTTATATCACAAAACACTAGATGGGATTTACATAAATAACATTAGTTTGTCTCAAAACCCAACAGTAGCCCCGTAGCAGTGATCAGAAATTTCGATTTATGCAGCCCGCACAACATTTTCATACTAAATTTTGCATTTTTCTGACGTCATAAACATGAATTTTCACGTAAATTGCATACTTTACAGTTTTTTCACGCTCTCTCGTAAGGCTACATTAACATTCTGGTAAAAATTGTCATCAGTTTTGAAGATCCCATTTCGTGTTTATTCGTTAAAAAGCACATATTGTTTTATGGTCTATGGCTTTAAGGATTTATCGTAAAATCAAAGTTAATTAATTTACTATTACTTCAATTAGCATTATTATAGGCAGAGAAGTGCGTGGGCAGCCTGGTGTACACAGGCTTATACCTCCTAAAGTCAGGACTTCAGCCCGTGTCAATGACTATATTCACAGAACTGTGATAATTACAATGCTCTGCCTTATGATTTGTGACTTTATAGCACTCATTTTAGATTGTTGACTATGTGATTTTGTTTTATATTGACTATAGCTTTCACATAGCGTAATTATATCATTCTTCAGGTAGTACACCACATTCATGTGCAGCGGTATTGTTGAATTCCTCTACAGATGCACATTATATAACTATATATTGTTGTATAATCAGAGTTGTGTTCAATAAATAATTAAATAAATAATTTACTAAATAAATAAATCATAATACAGTAAATATTATTATAATAAACAATAATAATAAATTATTATTAGTAAAGAAACTATCCAATTTATTTTAAAAGATTTTTTTTTCTTTTTTATTAAACTTTTTTGTTTAAATAGGGATATACTACATTGGATATTTGGAAGAGTTGCATTTTAGATTATAAAGTAAATAATTATTTATTTATATACCATTTTGAAATTATAATAGTTAAATATTTCTTACTTCTATATGACTGTATGCAAGCTGCAAGCTAATGATGCGCTTTTATCTATTTCTCAAGTTCATTCTACGAGATTCTTAACTTCCTTGATATAATTATATTTACATAATGTTATCTGAGGTGTTGATAGTTATTAAATAAAAATTTAAAATATATAATACTATATTAATTAGTAAGTATAATTAATACACACAAAATTTGGCAAATTAAAATAATTATTATTAATAAAATATTACAATTTAAATATATTGAATTTAATTTTCAAAAATAATAAAAATATACGTATGACGCTATTATTGAAACAAAAATAATTTATATTATATGCAATGTAAATATTTAAAAGAAAAATGTTTAAAAATTAAATAAATAATATACCTAGTAATTATTTATTTGTGTCGTATTTTATATGAATTTTAAAAGACATACTTTTATTTTAATGTCATATGAAAGTAAATGGTAATTACTAGTTATGATAAAATTTAAGGACTTTTAGCTATAGCCATCAGACACGAGTTTTTTGTTTGTTTTTTTTAATTTTACTATTCAAAAAATTGATCTCATAGCTTTGTTACATAATGCCATGTGTACCGAAATGAAATGAATAACCTGCAATTTTAGTGATGCTTTTCAGTCTATAGTTGTGCAGGTTTTTCATTTCCTTGCGGTACAAACGCACGCGCACACATAAGCATGCACATACACACACATGGCACACACACATTTAAATTTACTAAACAAATCACTACATTAACTCATTTTGAGCCATATATTTAAATCATTTAGGTTTTAAGTAATTTTGAATGAAATTTTAATTATATTATTATTAATATACATGCGAATCTTCGTTCCATAGTATAATAAAATTTCATATACATATTATTAAAGATTTAAGTTATTAGCCTGAGCATGTTTTACGATCACAAAAAAATTACTAAAGACATCGAGGCTAATAATAAATACTTCTTATTATCTGATTTTAATCTTGATACTTAAAAAATTTACAAATTAAGAAATTAGCATAGCATCGTAAAAACTTGTAAATTACTTTTGGCTGGAATATACACTGCCAAAAAAAAAAAAAAAAAAAAACTTTAAGGTACTAAGTTACTGACTC
This sequence comes from Ecdyonurus torrentis, assembly GCA_949318235.1. Classification (NCBI taxonomy): domain Eukaryota; kingdom Metazoa; phylum Arthropoda; class Insecta; order Ephemeroptera; family Heptageniidae; genus Ecdyonurus; species Ecdyonurus torrentis. The sequence goes on from OX439135.1 coordinate 4,442,940, forward strand.
AGGGCAACCATTATAGTCAAATGAGAAAATTTATATTCACAATAATTATTTCTTTACTACGCAATAATAATATATATGCTGCAAAACAAATACCATATTGTAATCATTTTGCAGTGATTAATTTAAAAACTAGATTTTAGATTTTTTTTTTTTTTTCCAGACCGTGTTTTAGTGGCTTGATTTGGGGTATTTTGTGACGCCTATATTTTTACTATGTTTTTAAAGTTAATATAGTTTCTAATTTGACTTAAAAGTTGGCGCCAAAATCTGAATTTTCATAGTTTTATGTAATCTGTAAAGTGGAAATACTTGAATATTTGATTGTAAATAACTTTTAAGTAAAATTTCACCTTTACAACAGTTCAGTAAGCAAGATATTAGCTGCAATGTAACTTGGTATAATGTAAGATAACGAAAGCACTTTCGTCTTTTGTTATTTTGCCCGATCGCCAAAATCTATATCCGGTAAAAATAAAAATGTTCAAAAAAAAAAAAAAAAAACGTGAATCTGAATACATTTTCACGCAATCAAAATGCTAAAAATAGCAAAAATGGGGGGTTAAAATTAGCAAAAGAAAAATGAAATGCACCCTTGGTACCTTCTTAAAACTGATCACATACTCGCTGCTTAAATCGTGGTACAAAAATCCACCTCTAGTTGACGATCACTATTTTAATCAGCTGATGACCAAAAAACTCTTATTCTCCTTAAGATTTTTTTTTTAATTCCAGTTAATTTGTCTTGGTAACCTAATTATTTATTATAGTATTATTAATTTTGACATTTATGTTAATTATTTCAAAAAAAAAAAAAAAAAAAAAAAAACTAGGTGTGAAAAGACAAGATTTTTATATTACTATAAGCAATGACAAGGCAATATTTTATAATTAAATTATTATTCCTTGTTTTGAATTTCACTTGCTGGGATTGTTGTTATAGATAGTCAGTACTTGTACGACTCTGACTTAATTTTTTTTTAATCTCTATATGTAATTGTAAAGTGGTAACAACTACTCATTACAAAATTTTCAGAACTCGTTACCATCAGATAAGATATATAAAAGTAAATAATTATTGTAATTAACATAGAACCTTATATAGAGTTTCAAATGACTACTAAAAATTTTACATGGTGACACCTCAAAATATTATTTACGTATGTATTTGAAGTTGTTGTCCTAAAGTATTAATAGGAAAAAAAAAACTATATAGCAGTACTTCAATTAAAGTGTTGTTCGTAAACTCTTTTTCTTGCTACAAAAAATGTGCATTGCATTTGAATGACCATTGTTGATCATCATTTTTTTTAATAGCAGCTAGAATTAATGGTTATGAATAGAGAGCGCAACCATATAGTCAGTAAGTCAGTCATTTTTGGTGTAAATAGTCGATTTCATACAAAAAAGTCGATTTTTCATGTAATAAATTTATAAATTAGAATGATAAAAAAAAACTTGTTTTCAGAGTAAGAAATTACTTAATATTTTAGTTTTAGTATCTTAATACTCAACCTTAAATTGGCCTAGCGTGTCCTTATTTTGTATTAATAGTATCTTGTTTTGCTAATTTTCAATTTTTGGCAAAAAATTTATTGGTTTAAAATGCGCCATTTGTTGAGATCGGTGGAAATATGAAATAAAACTAGCAATAGATATAATGACAATAGTCCAAAAACTATTTTTTCTCTCTCTGGTTTTAGATAATATTAATTTCATTTTTTCTACTTTGATTTAAGAGTTAGCATTAAAATTTGAAAATTTACATATATCATATGTAATTAAAGTGGGAGTAACGGAAATAAATAATTTAATCGTATGTATGCATGTGTTTGAGATATATAAATTTTTGAGAACGGTTTTGTCTTTACTTTATATTTCGCGACCGTCCAGTATATGAGATATCTTATTCTCTTATGGAGTTCACGTTAACATTTGAATTTCTACGCAATTTTCATTAGAGTAACTAAAATATTTGATCATGTAAGCAAGTGTTAAGACACAACCTAGAAAATTATCACTTATTACATTCCTCTTTACCTTATACTAAATATTTTATTGTACTAAATGACCATAATCGTATTTCAGTTAATAACTTACTCCTTTAAATACTCTTACTTACGAGCTTCCAGAGATACCAAAATGTTATTTTTGTATTATAAAACTAAACATTTATCATTTTATTTATATTTTATGTGAAAAAAATAATTTTTTTAATTTTTTTTAATATTAAAAAAATTAAGATAATTAATTTTAATAAAATTATATTTTTCTTAATTTTAATGTAAATAATAAAATTTAATAAAGTTAATATATTATTAAAATATTTTATGTGCAATCAATAATTACAAATCAATTAAATGAGTCATAATTATAAATACTAATAAAACTTCCTCATCGATTTATAATTGCAACTGTCCATTAGTAAATCAATTAAATAATCTTAATTAAAGTACATAATAATAATTGCTCACAATATTATTGCTTTTATTATAATTTAATCGGGTTATGAAAATAAGAAATGGAAGCGGGAAAGACAGAGAGAGAGAGAGAGAGAGAGAGAGAGAGAATTAAAAAAGGCCAAATTGAAATTAAAATAGCCGTTTAATATAATTGCCCCACAATATTACGTGCAAGAAAAAAAAATAAAAAATAAAGCTAAAGAAAAACATTTTTTTGTTATTTTCTAACCTTGCAGATATATATAATTGAAAACTAAAACTTATTTGGTTCTCTCTTTCTCTATACTGTATATATACCACGCTATCATTAAAACTGATTTCATTAATAACTGTAATTTAATATTATCCACAATCGCTTACTGCCTCCATTATCAAAGTATTTATTAAGCAACGTTGATTATTGTATTGCTATATCATTAACTAATTTATTATCCTTCGATCTAAGTAGTAAGCCAAAGTGTTTTTATTGATCTAGATCATACATTTGTGAGAAACTTGTTTGATTTGATTAATTGCAACTAATTTATTGCAACTTTTGGCTTGGATATACCACGTGCATAAATTTTAGAAATAAACTTAAACGGAAAAATATCTTAATTTATTAAAAATTTTTTTTTTTTTTTTTTTTTTTAATATTTAAACGATGTATTATCAAGACCCATAAATAGAAGGCTACGTAGCATTTAAGAAGTCATGGGTTCGATACCGAAAATTTCTATATAACGCTAATAACGATACTATATTTTAGCCACACACTATAACGATATCGTTATTTTTAAAACATAGCAAACGATAACAATAACAATAGATTTTTGATAACTAAATCAAAATTTAATGTTTGTATTTAAAATATTTCAACTTTTGCTTCAGGACTGTACTATATTTAATTAGCCTGCAATCATTACCTGAAACATTTAGATTTTTAATATTATTATTTTCAATTTCTTCCTATGTATTTTTTGTGCACTTTTCTCAATTTTTTTTTCTTAAAACAAAAAGTATGTTAATTATGTTAATATTAATATCAATTTTTGTTAATTTCAGTAACCTTTATACTATATTTTTTTCCTTCTTTTTTAATAATAATAAATTAATTACCACCAATGCAATATGGTAGTTCATTTCCATGTCTGTAATATATTAAATAACTATTAAAGACTTTGTCAAATTTTATTATTATTATTTAGAATACTAGATTGATAATTAATATACCTTATTATCCATGAATTAGACACCAACACGTTGATTTTGTATTTATTTTCTTTTTGACTGTTATATTACATATCTGACGTCACAATGTACCGCCTCCAATCACAGTCACCGCTCTGGTCACGTGATAAATTTAAGCCCCTTCCTCAAGTTCTTTACCCCTATCAAGACCCCATTGGTACATTGTGACGTCAGATACGTGATATAACAGTCAAAAAGAAAATAAATACATAATCAACGTGTTGGTGTCTAATTCATGGATTATAAGGTATGGTAATTAGTAATTACTAATTATCAATCTACAAATGATACAAAAGTAAAAAAAGTAAGTTGACAAGGGCTTTAATCTAATAATAACTAATAATAAAATGAATATAAAAGTTAATAAGAAAAAAAATCTTCAATAATCTATTTACTAAATTAACCTTTCATTACTGTATACCAAATTACTTCTCTATTGAAAAATAACTTGCTTGTTTTGTTTTTTTGTCAATACTTTATTTGTTTTGAAATAGAAAAAATTAATTTAACATATAAAAATGTAAATTATTAATGGACGTTATCGGTTTAACGCGCGGGGTGCTGCGGGGAAAGCTAAGGGTCCCCTAATTTAACATTACGCTTATGGAGAAAAACACTGTTTTTGCGATTTTTGAGAAAACTACTCCACCAATTTTGGAGAAATTTAAATGAGAAATACTAGACATACTTTTACGTGTTTTAAGCCATAAAAAAATTTTAACAATTTTTTAAACCGATAACCTCCATTTAAAAAATAATATATACCAATACCAACCGATCAGGCTGGTTGGATTTTGTATAATTGTGTGTTTAAAATAATACGTAATAATAAAAAAAAAACTCATCAATAACGTTTTTGTTTTTAAAAAATAGTAGAATGTGATTATTATAATATTATATTATATTATATAATGCATATAATGCACCTCTGGCCTATGCACTTGCGACGCACACACCAATGTCAAGGAGTATAACGCATGCTACGCTAATAATTTCCATATAAATATGATAAAGAAGACCCTACTCCTTGACATTGGTGTGTGCGTCGCAAGTACAGAAGTGCATTCCGCGCTCAGATACGACTGATACTCTCAACCATATGATAGGTTTAGCTTAGATACAATATTATAGGTAGATTAGGGATTAGCTCTGGTTGCAGGGGAGTGAGTTACGAAAGTTCAGAGTCACTCAAGGCTACGTTTGTCTAAATGACTTCCGAGGGATTTAGCCATGGTGTATTGGTGGTGATAATCGATAACTTTGGAAAGATAGCAAATGTGGGTAATGTCATATATCGAGGCTGCGTGTTAGTTTGACTTCTGTAGTACACACCAATATATTTTTGTACTGGTTATAATTATATATGAAGGGGAAAAAATACAAAGCAATTAGTTAGCCAATAACTACGTTAGTTCATGACCAATGCTTTTCTTTGATCCAGTATGGCGTCGAAGCGCACTTTTTGTTAGTACGACTTCATGAATCATGAATGTGTCCAACATGTAAAAAAAAAATTGTAATAAGAAATGAGTTCTCATCAAGTTTGCATAATTTCTTTTGTTGAATTTTATTTGTATATACATCAGCAGCACAAGTATAATAAATCATGTAATATTTTTAATTTTTATTTCTAAATATATTTTAAGTATTTTTTTTTTTTATATTCTATAAAAAAAATTATAAGTAATTAATCACATCACATCTTGAATTAGAACGCTAAATTTTTTTAGTAATATCTGATAATACTATGGTGTTAGAATTTAAATTTATTTGAAATAAAAAATATATATATCTTTTATTTCAAATAAATTTTAATTCTAACACCATTGTATTATCAGATATTACTAATATTTTTTAACGTTCTAATTCAAGATGTGATGTGATTAATTATTTATAATTTTTTTAAATGAATATAAAAAAAAATACTTTAATTATATTTAGAAATAAAAATTAAAAATATTACAATATTTATTATATCAAACAAAATAAGATATATATAATTTTTTAAAATATTATATTGTATGTTAATTTTTATTAATATTACCAAAAACAATTAACTAAAGTTATAATTCTTAATTATTTTATTTTCCTGTAGTAAAAAAACATACAGAAATATCATAAAACGTGAATATTCACTTATAGATAGGACGTATGCGCTTGGACACCATACTGGAGAAATGAGTAACATTGCTCAGCATGGAAAAAACAACGTTTGTTGCATTTTCGTTGCAAAATCAGTTAATTTTTTGTTTCTTCTATCACATACTACGTACAGATACTTAGTCAATCTATTATCAGCATTAATGCTCTTAATAATATTGCATACTGTTTTAACGCTGGCAAAATGTATTGCTTACCTATGCGGCCCATATTACTGAGTGATCCAACTTGGCATCGACTTAAACATGAATGCAAGCACCCTAAATTAAGTCACTTAACACTTTGTTAAGTTTCATCTTCATATAATTAGAGTTCAAAAACTGTAAAGTAGGCAACTTTTTTTTTTTTATTCTTCACGTCATGAAATCCACTAACGTTCTAATTAAAAAAAAAATGTAAAGCAAGAAGTTTTTAAAATTGTGCGCAGTTAAGATACGGTATCTTCAAAATTGTTAAAAAAATTTGGGGGGGCTTTACCATGCACGGAAGAATTTGAACTATAATTTCTTGACGTCTTGGTCCCATGGGAACCCATATTAATTTGAAAAAATTTTCTCTCATATATTTGCATTATGTTCACGGTTTCTGAAAACTTAATAAAAGGTATAGCTGTTACTATTTATTTTTAATTAACATTATTAATTTTCGACATTTTCTCTTAAGATTAAGAGCTAAGATTAAGCCATCCAAATACAACTCTTACACAAGTAGTTTACATTTTTAATCAGGCATGCTGTAATGCATGATACGGAAGGGTAGAGATTTATGATAAGATTTGTATAAACCTACATTTTTGGCACATCATTCATTATTATTTTTTTAAATTTTTTTCCCCATTACCGTATTCATTGAATTCTGTTTTGTTTTTCTTCAAGAGTGGATAAAATTTTTACAACGTGAATTTTTTTAATATTATTTGAAATAAAACTGTAAGAACAGTCTATGATACAAATACAAATGATATGCTATAATATCAGAATAGTTTGATATAAAGTATGATACGTAATTTTTTTTTCCAACTTTCATTTTAACTATTTTTTTTTATTTATAATTTTTTTTTTTTTACTTTCCAATTTTTATACCTTTAAACAAAGTTATTTAGAGTGGATAAAATTGCAAGCGTCTTTGCATTCATGTTTAAGTCAATGCCATGTTAGATCACTCATTCATTAACAACAACCAGGAAAATAACTTTGCCTGTTTTTAAATATCAAGCAATATTTTTAACGAAAAATAATAATAATAATAAGTAACTTTATTAAGGCGTTGTGAGGGCTTGACAGCCCTATGTTACAAAACCTTGACCACAACATTACATAAGATATAAGATTTTATTACGTTCCATGTCTTTACAGAGTAGAACAAGTCAAGTTAAAACACATCATATACAATATACATACAACAAAATACAATTAAATTTATTTCAAGTTATGTCCTATTTAAGATTAATTATATTTGACATTATTAACTGCTAAATAATCAGATACACTGTAAAACATCTTTTCAAGCAGGTATTTCTGTACTGATTTCTTAAATAATAAATATGATTCACATTGTTTAATACTAGATGGTAGCGCATTATATAGTTGTGGAATACAGTATTCAGGGCCCCTTTTACTAAGCGATAAATGTTGTAAATGTATAAATACTATACATATATATGCATCTAAATTTAAATCCGCCAGAAATGAAGTTTGTTCTATTTTGAGCAATGTTATTCGTTTAGCTTGTAAGACATCTCAACGCATCAATTATGACGTCATGCACCAACATCCTAACATGGTAGTCATTTGCATATATGTACACTATGTATTAAAGGAATAGAACACATGGAACAAAAAAACGTATATAGTATCCTAATATACCTATAAATATTAACGTTAATTTGACCGGAGTCATTGATTTCTATTTTATTTTCGATTTAAAAAAAATGTCAGGTGCATGTTTATGACGTCACATCTTAACAGGCAAGCTGTGACGTCATAAACATACATGCAGCTAACATTTTGTGATGTAAAATAAAATAGAAATCAATGACTCCAGTCAAATCAACGTTGATATTTAGGTATGTTAGGATACTAGACATGTTTTTTTCTTCAATGCCCTTAAAGAATCATCAAAAAGAAAGGAAAAAGCAACTTTTGATTAAATTCTTAAATAGGAAAATAGTAATCTATATATTATAAAACAATATACAAATAAGAGTGTGGGAGATGCGTTTCTACCCTTCTTTCATAATTTGCAATAGTATAAATATGGTATACAAATACAACGTTAATAATTAGCACATAAATATAATAAAGAAGATATTGCTCCTTGACATTGGTGTGTGCGTCGCAAGTACAGAAGCAGTGTTGTAGTCGATCGATCAAATTTCGATCCGATCACGATCCGATCACGATCATTTGATCAGATCGTGATCGGATCGACCCTTTTTATAAAAAAATGATCGTGATCGGATTTCGATCACATTTAGGGCTGTGATCGAACGTTTTTTCGATCCGATCATCATGTTTCATACTTTAGTTTTTACAACCATAGGTATTTTTTTCTTTCTTTTTGTCTTCTTTTTTTTTTTTTTTCCCCCTCCTTTTTTTTATTCATTATAATAAAGCAAAATGTCAAAGTCCAAAATAGAAAAGAATTTAAAAGTACAGTACAGGCAGTACTCTGCTATAGCAGCTGCTAGGTAGATATTGAATTGAGATGTTATCTACTTTAGCTAAAAGGTATCGCAAAACAAAACAAAGAAAGCAAAAATGAAAGAAATAAAAAGAAAAATAGCAAATACCTGACTCTGAGCTATAAGCTTATAGGCTTTCTAGGAAAGAAATTATTATATCAATAGTGTGTCTGTGTCACCAAAGATTTTTTTTTTTTTTTTTTTTTTTTTGACATGACATTAAAGGCGGTAAATAAGTTTTGTTTAAAATGAATTCTTGGCATATTATTTTGTTCATATATTCAAGTAACAGAATTTTTTTCTGCATTGAAAGATTGTCAATTTTATTTTAACACAATACATTTCTTGTATGAGTTTTAGAGGTGACTTTATAACCAATCAAAAAATTTTAAGTGCTTTTTACACTAATGATTTTTTCCACGAAATTTTGATGTATTAAAAAACCGCGGTGAGGGGAAATTTTTTCTGAAATAAACACGAGGGGGTTGCTTTGATTAGTGGGGATGAAAGACACAGTACTGTACATAGGATAATTTTTGGACCTCCATCCAGACACCAGTCATTAGGTCTGAACGTTCTCGCAGGTGTCACGAGATAAGAAAGCAGGCAAAAGTGTATTTTTTATTTTTTTTTTACATTCATAAACGTCAATATATTATAATTTATAATATAAATTAAATGATAATTTGGGTGACAATTTTTTGCCGTGAAATAATAGCTTAAAAGAATTTTATCACGTAACTGGAGCTCCTAAAAAAGATAAAAGTGGGAAAGAGCTTGGTATTCATGTTTGTTTGTATTTATCGTGCAAAAATAAACCGAATAACGTCGTATAGCCTTGAAATCTGTTGCAGTTAATCTAATAAAACATCTAAAGGTAAGAACTAACAATTATGTAACACATTTTTTTATTAAAAAAAAATTTTACACGGAAATATGAATATAAAAATATTTTTAAGTATAATGTATTATTATATACAGTATAATTTCCTTTTTTTTTTTTTTTTTTTTTTTTTTCATAATTATTATAATTTACAAGTTCTTACATACCTACATTTATTATTGAAAACGATCGAAAATTTTCGATCAAATGATAGTCGATCAGATCGGATTGTGATCGGATAGTCTCGAGTTTTGATGATCGTGATCGAGATCGGATCGAGCTACATCTCCATTGATCGGATCGCGATCGGATCGAAAAAAGGGCGATCGACTACAACACTGTACAGAAGTGCATTCCGCGCTCAGATACGACTGATACTCTCAACCATATGATAGGTTTAGCTTAGATACAATATTAGGTAGATTAGGGATTAGCTCTGGTTGCAGGGGAGTGAGTTACGAAAGTTCAGAGTCACTCAAGGCTACGTTTGTCTAAATGACTTCCGAGGGATTTAGCCATGGTGTATTGGTGGTGATAATCGATAACTTTGGAAAGATAGCAAATGTGGGTAATGTCATATATCGAGGCTGCGTGTTAGTTTGACTTCTGTAGTACACACCAATATATTTTTGTAGTGGTCATAATTATAATATGAATGAAAAAAATAAAAAATACAAAGTACTTAGCCAAAAACTATGTTAGTTCTTAACCAATGCTTTTCTTTGATCCAGTATGGCGTCGAAGCGCAATCATTGTCAGTTCGAAGTCGTGAATGTATCCAACATATATGTCCAAAACAATATTTATCTATTGTAAACATTAAATTAGCATAATTTATTTGTTCAAGTTTATTTGTATCTCTCAACAGCAGCAATAATTCATTACTTACTATGCATTATAATTTTAATACGTCCTCAAATTTCAAGAAAAGTAGATATTTTTGTGTTTTAGAATTAATATTATTATTGTGATGTGATTATTTATAAAACATTTGAATTGAATAAATATAATAAAATATGTATTATTTTAAGAAATAAAAATTAATTATTATTAATTTAAATATAATTCAAGATAATTTATATGCTTTTATAGATATTATATTAATGTTAATTTTTAGTTAATGTTATAAATAAAAAGTACTTAAAGTTATAATTCTTATTTATTTTATTATCTTCTAGTTAAAAAAAAAAATTAGAAAAATCTTAAGATGGGAACATTCACTTATAATTATGGCGTATGAGCTTGGAAGCCATACTGGAGTAATGAGTAACATTGCTCAGCATGGAACAAACCTCGTTTGTTGATGCATTTTCACTGGAAAATCAATTAATTTTTTGTTTCTGCTATCACATACTATACAGATACTGTAGAGGTGGCGTCACAGCGCACTCATTGTCAGTTCGAAGTCTTGAATGTATCCAAGATATGTCCCAAACATTACATTTCTTTTGATTAAATTTGTATAATTTGATTTGTTGAATATTATTTTTATCTCTCAACGCAGCAATAGTCACATTACTTTCAATTCATTTTATATCCTACACATTGTTAAAACACAAGGTTTTATTTCATATGAATTAATGTTTAATTAGTGATGAATCTGATTATTTATAAATTATTTTAATAAATATAATAAAATATGTATTATTTTTAGAAACAAAATTTAATTATTATTAATTATTATAGAAAACAAAATAATTTATATACTTTTAAAAATATTATATTTATATTAATTTTTAGTAATGTTATAAAATAAAAAGTATTAAAAGATATAATTCTTATTTATTTTATTTTGTTTCTAGTCAAAAAACATTTAAAAAAATCATCTAATGAGAACATTCACTTATAATATAATTATGGCGTATACGCTTCGAAGCCATACGGGAGTAAAGAGTAACATTGCTCAGCATAGAACAACAATGTTTGTTACATTTTCATTGGAAAATCAGTTAATTTTTGTTTCTGCTATCACATTCTACAGATACTTATTCAATCTATTATCAGCATTGATGCTCTTAATAATATTGCATACTGTTTATACACTGGCAAAACGCTTTCCTATGGTGGTGATAATCGATAACTTTGGAAAGATATCAAATGTGGGTAATGTCATATATCGAGGCTGCGTGTTAGTTTGGCTTCTGTAGTACATACCAATATATTTTTTTAGTGGCTATAATTATAATATGAATGAAAATAATTACGAAGTACTTAGCCAACAACTATGTTAGTTCTTAGCCAATGCTTTTCTGTACTCCAGTTCGAAGTAATGAATGTATCCAACATATGTCCAAAACAATACTTTTTCTATTGTAATCATTAAATTAGCATAATTTATTTGTTGAATTTTATTTGTATCTCTCAACAGTAGCAATAATTCATTACTTACTATGCATTCTAATTTTTACGCGTCCTCAAACTTAAAAAAAGGAAGATCTTTTAGAACTAATATTTAAATTGTGATATGATTGAATATTTATAAAAAATTTAAATAAATATAATAAAATATGTATTATTTTAAGAAACAAAAATTAATTTTCATTAATTTTATATACTTCAAAATAATTTAAATACTTTTTAAAATATTAAATCAATGTTAAATTTTAGTTAATGTTATAAATAAAATGTACCAAAAATTATAAATCTTAATTATTTTATTATATTCTAGTCAAAAAAAAACATTTAGAAAAATCATAAGATGGGAACATTCACTTATAATTATGGCGTATGCGCTTGGAAGCCATACTGGATTAATGAGTAACACTGCTCAGCATTCAATGGAACAAACCACGTTTGTTGCATTTTTGCTGTAAAACCAATTATTTTTTTGTTTCTGCAATTTTTATCACATATTACAGATACTAATTCAATCTATTATCAGCGTTAATGCTCTTAATAATAGTGCTTACTGTTGTTACACTGGCAAAATGCTTTCCTATGCGGCTTATATTACTGAGTGATCCAACATGGCATCGACTTTATCAAGAATGTAATTGGAGTTCAAAAACTGTAACGTATGCAACTTTTTTATTATTCATCACGTCTTGAAATCCACTAATGTAAGATTTAATTAAAAAATATATAAAGATAGAAAATTCTAAAATTGTGCACAGTTAGGATACAGTATATCTTCAAAATTGATAAAAAAAAAATTAGGGTTGACCATGCAAGGAAGATTTTGAACTATAATTTCTTGACTTCTTGGTACCATGGGAGCCCATATTATAATTTTTTTTTCTCAACACACACATTAAGGGTTGTCTTTAGTAGGCTTGTATCTCAAAATCTAAAAAGAAAACTACCTGATTTGTTGATATCACCTCAAACTTAATGATAACAGCTACCCATGATACAATTTTCAGTACCCGTGACCATCAGATAACAGAAAAAATAATTTTTGAAATTTACTAAAATTAACATGGCTTCTTATGGGACGAAAACTTCAAAAAAGCATAATTCAAAATCTAGCATGGTGACCCCACAAATTTTTTACATTTTTGAAGTTGTCTTAACCTAATGCATCGCCATGCAAAATTTCAGATTTTTCCTTCTTTACGACTTTTTAGTCAAATCCCGTAGTAGCTGATTTCCCGCCTTAAGAAAATTCCTAAGATGGGAACATTTACTTCGAGTGTATACGCTAGGACGCAATACTGGAGTAATCACTTTAATGACTTGTGACCTCTGTATAGCACACACACACCAATTTATTTAAGGGTTAACAATCTCTCTTGATTCAAATGTTCCTTCTTTTTACAATTTTATAGTTATTTTAACTCAAAGATAACAACTATATGCTTATCAATAAAATTTCAAAACATGCGTAAAGAGATAGCAAAATAATTTTAAAATTATCATAAATAAGTTGCCAAACATTCTTATCAGTTACTGTTAAACAATCTATACACATGAGATCACTCAGTCTCTCTCTCTCTCTCTCTCTCTCTCTCTCGCAATGCAGCCTCAGTTTCTCTGCTACTGTTTGTTGTGCACGCGGTCGCTCATCTGGGTGGTCTCTTCAAGTACGTACACAAATAAAATATCCAACTTTTCATATCAATATTTCTCCAAGTTCTCCAATGATGAGAAATCGTGATCGTCATGTTTATTGAAAGTTTTCATAATTTATATCATTTTTATGTATTTATATTTTAATTGATTCAAACGACCACACAGATTTGAGATTGACAATGTCAATATTTTAATATATGCACTTCCATATTAGAATTGATGATCTTGGGGGATCATGGTCTCAAAACATTAAGGGAGTAGTTGACCGAGGTCGGCAATTAGACTCAAACTTTTCTCGTCAAAAAAAGAAGTAATTTGGCATAATGATACTTCAGCTTGAGACAGTTTCAAATAAATAAAAATTTTGGGGGGTCACTGTGCAAATTAATTTTATATGACTTTTTGGAATTTTTAAGCCCATAAGGCCCAATGTAAATTTCAATAAATTTTTTCTTTTTTTCGGGGCGGTCAAGCATCTTGAAATTTTTATCATGGCTAGATGTGACCTTTAGCTACACAATGACACCAAATTTAGACCCCAAACGCTTCTACTTTTTTAGATATAAGGTTGATACCCTACTCCCTTAAATCATATATAAACGTAAAATTCCAGAGATGGGACTACCATACATAAACAAATTCAAGTCCCCCAGCCCTTATGTTTATCAAACATGCTGAAGATAACGTATAGGGTAGCGAATGCGCATTTTGTTCGTCTTTTTGGAATTTGCCCGAACGTCAAGATCTATTTCCGGTAAAGGTTCAACTTTTCAAAAAAAATTATACACGATAATATTTTACCGCCACCAAAACGTTAAAAACACCGGAAATAAAGATTTACATCTTGCAGATGACGCACCAAATGCGCATTCGCTACCTTACGTAATCTTCAGCTTCGTTTATAGAGTTTGAAAATAGAGTTTGAAAAAAAATCTGTAAAGTAGGCAATTTTTGGAATTCATGTCATCGCATGCACTACAATATTATCTTTCAATACACTTTAATTCTTTTTATTATCAGTCGCTGATCGATCATATTTTTAATCTGTCTGTAAATATTTTGTATATTGTTGGGTTGACTACTTTACAAGTTTTCTTCCCAATTTGAACTTCTCCTGCATGTATTATAAGATTAAGATTTTTTTTTATTTTAGTACAGGATTCAAATTTAAATTACGATTATAATTTAATCTATTGAATTATTTCTTTATATTTGAACATGTTTCTCGTAATAAAAATTATTAAACAAAATAAAAATAAAATGTTTAAATATTATTATTTAGCCTCTTCAGTCCCAGTAAACAAGACAGTGAACTGTGGACATCAGATTAATAATTTAAAAAAAAAAAAAAAAAAAAAAAAAAAAAAAAAAAAAAAAAGGAAAAAATGAAAAAAATATATATTTTTAAATATAATAATATAAAAATTGGACCAGGAAGCGCCCTTAAACTTACGCGTTTATTAAAGCTATTTTGAGCATTTTATAGAGTGGGAAGGGGGGTAGGGGGTCCTCAAAAGTAAAAAAAAAAAAAAAAAATGTTTTAGACAAAATATACAATTCTCCCAATACTAATTCGAGAGAATGCAGTGTAATTAAATATGTATAGTCAAATGTGATTAGCTGGTAGGTTTATAACACGCTCTCTGATTGGTTTAGCACTCCGGATGCAGCTTTTGTCGGGTAAGACGTTGTTTTGGCATAGGTGTATATTTTTGCTTTTCTGAGAGCTGCTTGTTTAAAATTTACGACAATTTACAGTGAAATGATTTATTTATTTAATTTTTTTTTAAGTCGAGGACTGAAGAGGTTATCATTTTCTCTCTGTTGCATTTTCCTCTACCTCATTAAGTAAAAGTAAAAGCTGAATTAGTGCTCAGTTACTTTGATAGTAGAATAGGACTATACGTCAGTAACATACATTAAAAACCCACTATATACATTTTATTGTGTGTATATGCTGGAATAGCTTGTAAGTGAGCTAATATAACTCAAGTTATTTCTCCAAATGTTCACTTTGATAAATGTTAAAGTTTTAAATTGTAAATTACTGCAGTAAATCGCGAGTAATGTAAGTTGATATTTAAACTGAACAGACCACGGTGTATTTTTGGTATCTTGTTGTGCAGTAGCCAGAGAGAGAGAGAGAGGAGAGAGAGAGACGCCTTCAATCACCTTACATCACGCCTAAATGTGGCGTTTTATTATTTTTAAAAAATATATATGCTTTTTGCTTTATTGTAAATTACTTATTATCTTATCAGCACAAATTAGAAAATCATATCATTTGTTTATTTATTCTTTAAAAAAAATTATGTAATTACTCAATTTATGACATTTTTTTCTCTTTCTATATCTATATCTTGCTAGCAATTTTTCATTCATTAGATTCAAAAATATTTAATTATGTTATACTCTAGTATTGTTCCTAAACCCTGTTTTCTAACATCAAAAAATGCGCATCACATTTGAATAACCATGATTGATCGTCATTTTAGATTACAATCAGAGAACAGGGTTTAGCAACAGTATATTAATTCATTATTAGTATCACTGGTATTACTAATTCTCTCTCTCTCTCTCTCTCTCTCTCTCTCTCTCTCTCTCTCTCTCTCTCTCTCTCTCTCTCTCTCTCTCTCTCTCTCTCTCTCTCTCTCTCTCTCTCTCTCTCTCTCTCTTTCTCTCTCTCTCTTTTTTTGTTAAAAAAATTGTTGTTAAAGAGGTGAAATAAAATTCATCAAAGGGCTCATCGTTTAATCTAATCAGTAATCACACGTGTTGATGACGTTGTCGTTGGAATACTATAAGGATTGGGACTACTCAAATTTTCATTCTTTGACAATGATCAGTGTTCTGCTTTTATTTTTTGTTAATCATACCGTCCGTTATCATTAAAGTTTATGACTAATAAAGGCACAACTGATTGTTTATGTTTACTCAAAAAGCGGAAAAGGAAGTGGCTAGAAGAGGAAACCAACGTGACGGTAAAAGTGGGAGAAAAGTTAGTGCCAGCAGCAAGCTAGGACTGCGTCTGTTTACTCTAAAAAACGGAAAAGGAAGTGCCGGAAAAGGAAACCATGTGACGGAAAAAGTGGGAGAAAAGTTAGTGTGTGCTTCTGTTTACTCAAAATGCGGAAAAGGAAGTGTTGGAAAAGGAAACCACGTGACGGTAAAAGTGGGAGGTAGCTCAGGCCTAGCTTGCTGCTGGCACCAACTTTTCTCCCACTTTTACCGTCACATGGTTTCCTTTTCCGGCACTTCCTTTTCCGTTTTTTTAGAGTAAACAGACGCACTCAGTGCTAGCAGCAAGCTAGGCCTGAGCTATACCTCCCACTTTTATCGTCACGTGGTTTCCTCTTCCTGCACTTCCTTTTCCGCATTTTGAGTAAACATAAGCAGTCAAGGTCTGTGCTACCTCCCACTTTTACCGTCACGTGGTTTCCTCTTCGAGCACTTCCTTTTCCGCATTTTGAGTAAACATAAACAATCACTGTTTGAGGTTGACTATAAGCGATTTTGCTCACATCCGCTTCCGTTTAGACGTTTTGCGCATGCGTAATAAGTAGAAACGGAAGTGGATGTGACTGAAATCGCTTAGTCGGCTACAAAACAGTTGTTCATTTGAATTCAATATAATGTAATTTATATTTTATGCGAATAATATGATTAACTTATATTAATTGTCATTAAACAAAAAAATATATATATAAATTATAACAAAAACTTGTATATTATTATTTTGTTGATAAAAATAGATTTTTTACATTTTGTTATAATATAAAAATACTTTAAAAATATACTTTTAATTGTTATTTTAAAATAAATATTTATAAATATGAAGCTGAAATAGTTATTAACAATTAGAATAAATTTTAATAAGTTCAGACACTCTCATACGGCTCTAATCGTTTGCAACAAATGCTAAACCACTTGCTATCACATATTTCACTGGTTACAATTGGTAGCATTAAAATTAATTACTAATAGTTGAATTTATTTTCCAAATAAAAAATCTATAATCTTTATCACTTGAAAATATAGTACGTAATTAAAAATGCGTAATAAAATTACCATGTAAAACAATTACCTCTGCAAACTTTTTTAAATCATTACAATATTAATTTTCTATGTAACATTTTTATCTATACGCTATGTTAATTTTATATAATTCATGACCGTTCAGTTTGTGTAAGATATCAGCTGCGGTCACCTACTTTTCTTAATTGATATTACTTTTGAGTGTGATAAGCTGATGTTACGTAAATGATATGAGAGATGAGGTGCAGTTATGTAAATTAAAGAAGTTTTCACGAGTTGTTGAGGGCGGGCCAGGCAGGTAAGCAGGCGTGTGCGGTGTTGGCTCTTGTTGGGCAGATGATCCCGGATCTTGCTCTTACTCTTCTCTCTCTCTCTCTCTCTCTCTCTCTCTCTCTCTAAATAGTGTGTGTGTATAGTACTTACACTATTCATGTTCTATAAACACAGCTGCATGGTCAATATAGTATGCAGTCTTTAATTTTAAGTTATATAGTATAGAGGTGACCAGCTATAGATATCTCACAAACTAAACGGTCGTGAAATATAAAATTAACGTAAAGTATAGATAAAGTGTTATTTATTAACGTTTATGTCAAACACATGCAAATATTTAAGTTATTCAATTTTAAACATGTAAAAATTTAAATTTTAGACCCAACTTTTAAGGTAGTAGATGACTATAGCTGATATCTGATAAATTAAACGGTCGTGAAAACATAAAGTAAAGATGAAATGTTACTTAAACGTTTAGCTATGCCAAACATATGAAAATTAGATCAAATATTTAAGTATATAATTCCAATCGGGCCCTATAGAGTGAGTCCACCGCTTTATGTTTTTATCCATTTTATTATTTTATTTTAAAAGTCAATTTTTATAATTATTAAGCACCAATAATATCTTCGTAATAAAACATGTAAAAGTGATGTATTATTGTAAAGCGCATATCAACCAGATATCAATGTCGTATTATAGTACTATATTGACGTATACTAGAATTTCCCAAGTATTCGATAGGACCATAAGATATTTAAAAAAAAAAAAAAAAAAAAAAAAAAAAATCAGTGTTGAGATGTCACGATTGTCAATTAAATGCATTTTATTTTAGTGAGGTTTTTAATAATTCAGAAATAATTCGGTGAGAGTACAGGGAATTTATAATATATTACAGAATTTGTACTTTTTTTCCATATGAGAGATAAAAAGCGTAATTTTTGGGGATTTATATACAAAAATAAAAATAAACGTGTTAGTAACTTATAACATACCTGAATTACTCTCTGTATCAAATTGATCTCCCTGTCTTAAAGGAATAGACTGGAGAAAAACATAAGTATTTATATCACAAAACACTTGATGGGACTTTCATAAATAACCTGAGTTTGTCTCAAAATTCAACAGTAGCCCCGTAACAGTGATCAGAAAATTCGATTTATGCAACCCGCACAACATTTTAATACTAATTTTTGCATGTTTATGACGTCAGAAACATAAATAGTCACGCAAATTGCATACTTTACAGTATTTTCACGCTCCCTCGTGGGGCTACATTAACATTCTGGTTAAACTTATCATCAGTTTTGAAGATCCCATTTCATGTTTATTCATTAAAAAGCTCATGTTGTTTTATGTGGTCTATGACTTTAACCATCAGCCCCTGCACTGATTGTAACCTTACTTAATTTCTATTAACATATGAAATTTGAACTTTTAAGGATTTCCTTATAAACTTTTTTCTTGTTCTTAAAACCTTTAAAATGTACAGCACATATAATACCTTAGCAAACTTTTTTTTATTTCATCTACTTTAAATAATACAGTAGGAGATGGTAATGTTTTTGTGTGTTTTTCCGCGTTGTACGTACTTTATTATTTTAATCTAACTTAAAACCTAATTTATCGTACCTTATTAATCCAGCTTACCTTGAGAAATCCTCCCGAAAAGAAAAAAAAAACTTGTTCTTAGTTAGTCTGCATATATTTAGCGATTATAATGCACACTTTATTACTTAATAACTACTATTTTAATGTTTATATATATATATATATATATCGTATACACACACACCACGCTTTATTTTTATCACAAATTTTTTACGCGTTAAATGTAAGTAACTCGCAACGTCACGAGAAAATTGATTTTTTTTGTTGTTTACTTTACAAAATATAAAAACAAAAAAGTGTTTCTTACATTATAGTAAAAAGCTCACATAAAAAACAAGAAATAAAAATAAAATTTATTACTAATATAACCATAACACATAAAAATAATATTATTATAGTAATTTTATTCTGCAATTCACAAATACAAGATATCATATGGAGAAAATGTAACGACTTCCGACATTAAACATGTTTTTGGCCCGAGCTACAAGTGTACAATTTTTTTTTTCTTTCGCTACATTATTATAATATGCCTCTGACTGACTCGACATCTTCTGTGTGTGTGCGAGTTTTTATATTTAATCATGTCGTTCACATAATGCATGTAATAAATATCCAGCAGTGAAAGCAAATATTGAAATATATAATATACAGGACGAGAAGTATATAACCTACGCGGAACATGACTGATTTAATACCTTTTTTTTTTCCTCCTTCTTACAAGAAATGTATTGTTTTAAATTATGGATATTATATTGAAGAAAATATAATAAACAAATTTCAGTTTTATTTGAAATCAAAAGAGAAAAATGGTGATGGAAAATTCTTTTTTTTTTTTTTAAATATTGTAAGTAGAAAAAAAATGACTGATTGAGATGAAATATTATTGCACGTATATGCTTTATTATTGTATTTGTTTAATTAAAAATGTATCCTTATTGATTTTGTGATTATAACTTAAAGAAACTGAAATTTCCTTATTAAAACACGCGAAAAAATATTAATTATACGTAATTTATTTTGCATTGACACAAATGTTGCTGTTTTGGAATAACAGGAAGTAATTTTGCTGAACATTTTAACTATTATTGCATTATTATTATAATATACGTATAATCACTATGATATATGATATAATACTATAAACATTATGATGTTAGGTATAAATGATGCTGCATTAAGCTATAGCATAATTATTATGTACCGCAACGAAATAAAAAAAATTCACAACTACAGACTGAAATGCATCACTAAAATCGAAAGTTATTCATTTCATTTCGGTACGTACTTAATTTTGTACTTACATAAACACGTAAAAAAATTTCAAACTTATATTAAGTAACCGTTTTTTTTTTTTTTTTTTTTTTTTTTTTTTATCCTAATATACATTTTTGCAAATACGAGGTTTGCACCTGACTTTTATTTAAATATTTACAGCTTCACTGCACATGTTTTCTCAAAATATGCTATTATAAGTCATGTAATTTAAAAGAATATGAAATTAGGGGACAGTAATTTTTTGTACTTTTTACCAATAACCTCTATTATATTTAGTGTATAAGAAATTGTATATATGTACATATTTATGGAGAAAAATATTAATTAATTATTTTGCTTACAACATATTTTAAGTTTGATTTCTTTAAAGCATTTTATGTCATACATGTTAAGTTAAATTTAATATTACTTGATATTTGAGCAGAAAATTAAAAATATGACAATATTTTACATTATATAGCCTATATGCATGCATGCCTAACCCTCATTATAGCTTCACAAAGTGAAAAGAAAACATGTAAAATAGATATCCTGCTTTACAATTTTTTCGATTTAATGACGCTATGAAATCCTAAAGTTTGCACTTGACAATTTTTTAAACCCATTTTGTGAGGCTATACATACGCAATTAATTGGTTAACAGACATATTAGGTGTATGTGCACTCCTCCCGAATAAATCTGACCGCATAGCGCGTTCATGTCTCCAAATATTTAATATGGGGAAACTTTAACGTGTACGATGGTCCCATCTAATCATTTTATCTGCTGATTGTTTTAAATACAAGTATATTTTCTATACGCTATAAATAATAAAAAATATAAATATTGGAATGCAAATACAAACGTACAAACGTAAATATAATTATTTTATACTTATACTTACTTTAAGTGAATAACATAAAATATGCATATCATTTAGAATTTCAACGTACACGGATAAAAGTAGGTACACTAAAAAAAAAAAAAAAAAAAAAACGTTAAAAAGCTTGTACACACTCTTGCAATGCTTTAAGTATTGTGGAATCAACGGTTATGACGTCACTAAACGTTGAAATTTTAACGACAACAACGTAAGTGACGTAACAAACGTTGGAACTGAATAGAAAAATCGTAGATTTGTAAAGGTCAAATTTAACGTTTATTTCATTGTAATTCTAACGCTTGTGACGTCATTAGTCATTTACTTTTTTATCGTTAGATGTTCAATGTTCAGTGACGTCATAACTGATGATTCCACAATATTTAAAGCATTGCAAAACTGTGTGCAAGCTTTTCATAGCTTTTTTTTTTTAGAGTGTATAGGTAATAATTATAATATGTAAGTTCAGTATTGGTTTAGTACAACATAATACTGTATAAATATTGTGTTATGTTGCATTATGTTGTATAGCATAAATGTTTATTCTTTGTTATTTATTGTCTGTTCTAATTAATCAACATTTATGCTGTAAGGTACATGCTCTTCATACTGGTTGCGCTGTGACGCCATTCTGGAGTAATGAATAACATTGCTCAGCATAGGACAAACTTCGTTTTTGTATACTGTATTTTCTTTGGGTAATGGATTAAATTTTTGTTATACTATTATTTTTCTTACATATTTAAGATACTCATTCAAACTATTAACAGCATCAATGCTCTAAAAAATATTGCTTATTTAGTATTTTTAAACTGTCAAAATGAGTATTATTCCTATTCGGTCTATATGTATTGAGTGATCCAACATAGCGTCCATCGACATATGAATGCATTATACTCTATTAATGCAGCATAAATTACGTAAATATTTCTTACAGTGTACTACAGACACTGCGAGAAATTTAATATATTTGTATACTTTTACGTTATAGAAATAACATGCATTCGTTACATTCAATGAAAACTTCATATGAATGCATTGTACTGTATATAATATACTGTAGTATGTACGATAAAATTTCCTAGTGAATTGTTTGTACATTTTTCATTGCATTAAAATGCAAGTAAAGTACATCGTAATAATAATAATATATATATAATATATATATATATATATATATATATATATATATATATATATATATATATATATATATATATATATATATAATATAATCATTGCATTTTCATCTTATTTGCATTACCAGTTTAATGCAATTGAGATTTTAATTCCTAATTATTATTTAAAACATTATTAATTTACATACAATTGAAATCGATTCTTTGTTATATAATCTTCAATATATAATCTCTATACAGTATTATTATATATGTACAACATTGTTATTATAAGATTAAAATATTTTACACGTTGTTGACGTGACAATTGTTCTGATAAAAAATACATATTAAATATTTTATAACGTTGATTTATTTTTATAATTTTTACGCTAGAATAGAAGAAAGAAATTTTCATCATGCAATATACAAATCATATAATATAGTAAATTTTATGTCAACAATGACTTGCATTGTTATAAAGTTAAAACCTAGCTAAGCGGCATCGTGATCTTTTAATCTGATTTCTTTGAAGTGATGAAATCAATCATCTCTTTGATGTGCATGGGAACTTTACCTCATAGCGTGTCTTTCATATTTTATTTATTTGTTCGTTTGTTTGTTCGTTCGTTCGTTCATTCGTTCATTCATTCATTCATTCATTCATTCATTCATTCATTCATTCATTCATTCATTCATTCATTCATTCATTCATTCATTCATTCATTCATTCATTCATTCATTCATTCATTCATTCATTCATTCATTCATTCATTCATTCATTCATTCATTCATTCATTCATTCATTCATTCATTCATTCATTCATTCATTCATTCATTCATTCATTCATTCATTCATTCATTCATTCATTCATTCATTCATTCATTCATTCATTCATTCATTCATTCATTCATTCATTCATTCATTCATTCATTCATTCATTCATTCATTCATTCATTCATTCATAAAAATTAATAATAGTCATTAATAAAAATGACTTATTTATTTATTTATTTAATTATTTATTTATTTATTTATTTATTTATTTATTTATTTATTTATTTATTTATTTATTTATTTATTTATTTATTTATTTATTTATTTATTTATTTATTTATTTATTTATTTATTTATTTATTTATTTATTTATTTATTTACATACAATACATCACACACAATACATATTTTACCATTTACCACAAAGTTAGCACAAATTATAATTGAAAGCTGGTAGAGGAGAAGACGCACAACAATCAGATGGATAATAAAGATGTTATCTTTATTTATTGTAGCCTTAAGCGATTGCTCTCATTGTTATTATATACATTAAAATCATTGAAATATTTCATCACGCAATATATTTATTACTTTCTATATAGATAGCATATTATGTATTGTACACACGATTGTGTTTATATTCTATTATATTCAAATTCTGCGTCTGTTTTTCTTATAATAATTAATATAATAACATTACAAATTTAGAGCGAGTTTTTGAATGTTTTTTATCACAATCGTGCGTACATCAAATTTTAAAAGAATGTAATCATTTTATGTATTTGTATTGAAGAGTATAGTTTCGTATTGTGCACTTTCTTTCATAAAAAATTGAATTCTATTGGCATATGGAAATAATATATTTTTAAATTGAGTTTTGCGTCAACTGAAATCTCCATTTGATTGCATTGTATGGCCATAAGCCAATAGAAATGTCTATAATATTCCCTACTTCACTATACAGTTTTTTTAAACATTTAACCTTTCAGTTTGTTGTGCAAAAGATTTGAGGGACATAATATGTGTATGCATAATGGTCCCTTTCATGAATTTTACTTTTTTCATAAATATTTTTGAGGCCAGTATTCCTTAAAAAGTGACATAATAGGTGTATCCTCTTCAGTCCCAGACATTTTAAAAATTATTTCAGTGTCATAAATTTTAGACACGTTTTTTGTGTGGCTCTCAAAGTGTTAAAAATGCCCCCCCCCCCCCCTCCCTCGCTTTCTTATACTTTTACGGTCCCCCTACACACTCTAGATAGCTTTTAAAAACGCGTAAATTCAAGAGCGTTTTCTGAAGGTCCAATTATTCTCATATTTTTATCTCAATAAATTTTTTTCTTCGATTTTTGCTCGATTTTTCATTAAATTATCAGATTTATCAGATATTCACTGTATTGTGTACTGAGACTTAAAGGAATAAACCAGAAGAAAATATTAATTAGCATTTATATCACAAAACACTTGATGGGACTTACATAAATAGCTTTAGTTTGTCTCAAAACCCATATAGCTCCGTAGCAGTGATCAGAAATTTTTTATTTATGCAACCTGCACAAAATTTTCATACTAATTTTTGCATGTTTCTGACGTCATTAACATGAATTTTCACGCAAAGTGCATACTTTACAGTTTTTTCACTCTCTCTCAATGGGCTAAATCAACATTCTGATAAAAATTGTCATCAGTTTTGAAGATCCCATTTCGTGTTTAGAGCACATTTATTTTTTATTTTTTATGTGGTCTATGGCTTTAAAAGGATATTTTTATGATGTTCTCATCTCATCTTATGATTAATCTGTTTGTTTTGACTACAGGACAACTTTAAAGATAAAAATAGGCTATAGAACATTGACATGTTGATTGATTACTTATAAAATAACACCAAATACAATGGTCAGTACGTATATGCACTATATAAATATGTATATCTTAAACTATATTGTAGAGTGTTGAAAACAATGCTTTACTTTATTAGCCTCCAGATATATACTTGTTAATTATCTTTTGTAAATGTAAAATATTTCACGAAGTAATTTATTGTTAAGATCTTTTTTGTATATTGTTGTACCAACATACCTTATAAGAAAATGTATATTTACTGCAGAAAATATTTATGTGGTTACGAAAGATATGGTAATAATTATAGAGATCGCAAAACCAGGCAAATGGTTACTGTGAGCTTTCTCTACATAGACTAATTAATGATTAAAGATGTGCATGAAGCTAATGAAATAGGAAGCAAAAATGATATACTATTATACAGAATGCCTTTCATGCATCTGTTATTTAATTTATTATTTTTTTTCTCTGTACTTTATTTTCCTTCTTTTTCTTCTGTTGCTATTTTTATCTTATTTGATTTTTATCTTCAATTTATTTTTCTAAAATGTTCTCATTAAGTTAAAAAATAAAAAATAAAAAAAAATAAAAGGATGTATTGAGAATTTTTGGAAAAACAATATTTTTTTATGTTGAATTATATTTGTTTATTTCATTTTTCAAACCGCATAATTCATTAAGTTTTAAGTTAATGTTATGTTATTTAATCAAATATTTAATGTTAAAATACTTTCATAAAAAAAAATAATAATAATAAAAATATAAAATCTAAAAGCACTTTTTTTTACAGTAAAACTTACTTTTAACTTCAAAACCACCTTTTAATGTTAATATGCCTTTGAAGATAAAAATAATTTTCTACACTTTTAATATCTACTAAAATAAACCTTTTTAGTCGCTTTTTTACTGGGGGTGGGGAGAGGGAAGCTTTTTTCTAATCCTATAGTTTTAGACTTTCTATAGTTTCTAAAAAAAAATACTAATTTGTACAATTAAAAAATAAAAGTTAATATAATAATCAAAATAAGTCACTAAACTTTTTTTATTTTTCATCTTGGTAACAAATTTTAATCATATCATAAATTTTTTTTAAATATGTGAGAGAGAGAGAGAGAGAGAGAGTCGAGAGATGAAAGTAAGAAGAAATTTTATACTTACAAATTACAACAATAAATTAAATTATATTCCTATTCATTTATTAGTTCCAGTTTACTAAACATATGAAATATGATTTATTTTGATTGATTCCTAGTATTCAATGACTTTGATTTTAATAAGATCAATCACTCTAAGCTAATCAATTAATTATTAGTAACATGATCTGTCTTTTTCATTACCTTCACTGTATACATATATTTATGTTATTATTATAATATTTATTACTACTGATCTTAATCATATATGTAACTTTTTTTTTACCGTATTTGTTTTATTAATTACATTTCAAAGTTATATTTCATACATTTATTTATATAAGTGTCACTATAAGAAATTAGCTTTAATTTATTTATTTTTGCAAGTAAGTTTTGCAATATTTTTTAGAATAGAATAATTTTTTACATTTTTTCTAATTACCAAAATAATAATTTATTAATAATAATGTTATTATCTATAAAAATTATTTATAAATTGTAAATTGTAACCGTACGAAATAAATTGAGACAGAGAAAGAGAGCTGTACATAGCTGTAAATTTGATTCTTTACCTGTAAATGGATTGTAATCGTATGAATATTAATTAATAATAAATAAAAATATGTATGATGAATATATGATGAATGAATGAATGAATGAATGAATGAATGAATGAATGAATGAATGAATGAATGAATGAATGAATGAATGAATGAATGAATGAATGAATGAATGAATGAATGAATGAATGAATGAATGAATGAATGAATTAATGAATGAATAAAAAATTTACAATTTACGAAATAAATACTATATATAGCAAAGAACATAAAAACCCTTGTATCAAAGAACACAAAGAAATAAAAGTTTTGCCCAACTCTCCTTGTATAATTCTAAACTAAAATAAAAGTTTATATGATGTTACTAAGATAAATACAAAGACGGTAGCTAAAAAGTCAGTAAGCTCCTACATCAAATAATATATTTCACTAGTAGGCTTAAATCTGCAATGTTGATCGTAGGTTATAAATTAGTGAAGTAAGTATATATAAGAAGGGCGTGCACATGTTTATGTTCTTTCGTGTAATAGGAAAAGTATTGTGGGACTATATCGTATTTCTTTTATATATATAAATCTTTTATATCACTGACTTTTAGCTACCTTTTTTTATACAATCAAATTAATTATAAGTCTATTTTAAACTACCTCGTTTTATCTAAAGATTTTTTATTTATTTTTTATTTTTTGGTAGCTGTGACACAAATGAAAGATTAACTTTTGTAAGTGACTTTTATTGCTTCTTTAATTTGACTAAGTCTTTTTTTTTTTTTTTTTTTTTCTTTTTTTTTTTTTTTTTTTTTGCCCGAAAATATTATGAAAATGCTTAAAAGAATAGACCAGAAGAAAACATAAGCATTAATATCACAAAACACTTGATGGAACTTACATAAATAACTTTAGTATGTCTCAAAACCCAACTGTAGCTCCGTAGCAGCGATCAGAAAATTTCAATTTATGCAGCCCGCACAATTTGTATTTTTATTTTATTTTTTTCTACTCATTTTTGCTTGTATCTGACGTCAGAAACATGAATAAATTGCATACTTTACAGTATTTTCACGCTCTCTTACGCTCTCTTACGAGCTATTAATATTTTGGTAAAAATTGTCATCAGGTTTGAAGATCTTATTTTATGCTTATTCATTAAAAAGCACATGTTGTTTTATGTGTTCTATGGCTGCCCGATTCTGCAATATAACTATATGAAACTTTTATTTAAATGTGTAAAAAAAATATATGAACATGTTAACATTGCGCTGAATAGTTGCAAAGAAATGCTATAATTATCTTCTTTTTTTTTTAAGTAATTACTATAATAACTTGTAAAATAGAATATATTATATATTTATCATATTAATATATTATGCACTGTACTGTGTGTATACCACCAATGCATTCAGCAAATTAAATTCTATATTTTTATTAACAACAAAATCAATAAACTATAAATAACTCTTGTGTTTTTTAGCAAATAAAATTAAGAGACTAAGAAATATAGTTTTTTTTAGTTTATCAACATGTAATGATGTCTCTTAAGTTTCTTTTATAATTATAGATATAATTAATTTGTAAAAAATTCAAATGAAAATTAAAAGTGGAAAAAATTCAATGAAATTTACCAAAAATTAGGCTCTATATAATTAATATAATTATGCAATGTATGTTGTTGTTTTTATCTTAGGTCCTCATTATACTTAAACTTATATATAAGTTTATATATAAGTTTATATGGCATAATTTTATATAAATAATATATTGAAGCAATCTTAATTTATATGCCTTAATTTTCTGCCCTCTCCCTCTCCCTCTCCCTCTCTCCCTCTCTCTCTCTCTCTCTCTCTCTCTCTCTCTCTCTCTCTCTCTCTCTCTCTCTCTCTCTCTCTCTCTCTCTCTCTCTCTCTCTCTCTCTCTCTCTCACTCTCTCTCTCTCTCTCTCTCTCTCCCTCTCTCTCTCTCTCTTACACTATTCGTATTTCTACACCGAGAAAAGAATGTAATGTATAGTTTAATAATTTTTTGGATTTTTTAATTTTTTTTAACGTATAACCCTATGCTCTTAGCAATGTTATATTCACTACTCCAGTATAGCCTCCAAGCACATTAAATATGACATCATGCGGATTCATCCTATAGAAATAAAATTTAACACATATATTAACTTCAATATTACATTGCTCACCTGTAGAATTTTGATATTTATCTGAGAATAATTCTTTGAGAAATAGGAGATCCAAACGCGGGCTATAAAAATATCTGATCTTGTTTTTTTTTTAGCCAGGATGTATATAAGGTGTAAACATTTTATGCGTTAGGGTATAAATTATTAGTTTTTTGAGTGTATATATGACCTCTTTATTATAAAAAAATTAATTGTAATTATTTTAATATTACATTATTATCAATATAAAGAAATAAATTATATTAAAATACACAGGGCGCGCCCCACACACGAAGTTTTAATAATTAAATAACAAAAAATATTCAATCGCGTTTAAAACTCATGTTCGATAATCACCTTTATAAGTTTAGCTCGTGAGAAAATTAAGATAATTATTTAGTAGTCACTAATTTTATTTTATACACACACACCGCTAATGTTTTAAGTGGTTCGATATATTGCGAGCGAGTGCTGTTTTGTAAGAAATCGTGACATGATACAAAAATTTATGTATTTTTTTTTCCTTCTTATATAAAGACTATGCATGATGATGTTATATGTTTCCGCGACGACTTTTTTTTTTTTTTTTTTTTTTTTTTTTTTTTTTACTATTTGACTATAGAGTTAGTTATAAATTAAAAATTTCAGGATATCACGATATATTTTTTTTATAGCGATTATTCGAAAAAAAAAATTTTATTATAGCGTTTCTTATAATCACTTTTATTATTAGAGTGTTAAATTATTTCTATTACGTAAGTGTATACAAAAAGAAGAAAAAAATAATAATAAAACAAATGTTGATTTCAATATTTTTTTTTTTTTATCCCCTGCACGATACGGGTCATGATAAATTCATCATAAGCAGTTGCTGTAGAGTATTTTTAAATGTCATAAAACACATAGGGAGCTAATTTTTTACTTTCAGAGATATGTGTAGGATAGATCTAAACACTGAAGCTTTACAACATGCTAAGTATGTAATGAAAGCGCATAACGATCGTCTTTTGCAAATTTTAATTCTTCAATTCCACTATATATACCCCTTGCACATCCCATGATATTATCATGGCACATCCTTACACTTTGTCACCATGGTTGTGGTGCATAATGCATTGTCCAGCATAGGGGAAACATCATTTCTCCTAATTTTTCAAATAAAAAGAGTTTATTTCAACTGAACTAATTTTTCTCATATTCTTAGAACTAATTAGGAGCTAGAAATAAGACTTTTATTGAGATTTGAAGCTTCTTTTGCTATTAAAAAAACTAAAAATGATGGTATTCCTATGCTGGCCTATATATTCCTGATCAACAAAATTGAGGCTCTTAAATATGAGTGAAACCGCGTTTTTTTTTATTTTATTTTTTTTATTATTCTTTAACTCATAATACAATGTCCAACCAAGGCAATTGCCTTATCGGTTGGTCTATTGTTGTAGTAAATATATAATATTATATATTATACAGATGAAACTGTATACAGACGTAGTTTTTAGCCTTGCTGGCAAAAAATAATAATAATAATAATAATAGTAAAAAATAAAATACGAAAAATTGAAGTTTTTACTATACTTAAAATCCGCTATATTATGGTGGTTGCAATTATGTAAAAGTTGACGCCATATGTGAGCACTAAATAACATAGGTCGGTATGTAATGACAAATTTGGCATTTAAAAAAAATACTTATTATAGCAATATATTTTCAGAGCATTGATACTTTTTAACAAGCTGAATTAGGTTTTCACTTATGCG